>JAQGAF010000194.1:0-68603 GCA_034687865.1 Kryphioiulus occultus
TGTTTGGAATCCTCCCATCACTACCTATTCAACGATGTAAGCACACTTATCCTAGCACCAGCGGATTGAACGTTATTATGAGAGGCCCAGATATCTGGTCCACCCTGTATATATGCTGCCTACATGACACAGTATGCGTGGCAAATGTAATATACACTGTCATCGCATTATTTAATCACCTATTAACAAAGTCAGTATTCAAGAATTAATAATGTAGACATTTTCCTGCAATTACTTATATGACAAAGCACATCTATGTATTTTATGACTAGACTGCTAACAGCTAATAGGAGCTCCAGGCATTTCTGATTTTTTAATAACAAGTTAATTAGCTAAAGAATTTTCGCAATTTTCTAATGAGGAAATATAGCATGAGCTGACTGTATCATCCGAGCAACTGCATTATTAAGTACCATAAGTAAATAGGCAAGGCTCTTGTGTATTTAATTTTGAAATCAACGAAGCTTGCAAGATCCGAAAAAGAATCTTTTTAGGCTTAAACAACTAGCCGAGGGTGGGATGTTTCAATTTAGTTTTTTGCGCTAACGTATTTAATATTCGTGTGTTCGTGCGCATCCATGTGTGGAGGGAAGTGTTATAAAGTTGTTACAGTTGAAAACACAACAAAAGCGCAGCTGCTGCCTCCACATGGTGAGAATTACGATCGATTACCTTTATAAATTATGTGCTCATTTTAAGCGTTCTTGTAGGCAAGTTTACATATACTTATTTTACGATAAAAACTCCTAATTGTTAGCATTGCCTGACAGTGAGAAATGCGTATAAGCACAAGAGCGAGAGAAACAACCGAGCTCTCTTTACACGTGAATGTATCCACACTAAATACTCGTAAAGTTTTGAACTTTTCTGACTGTTATTTACAAACTACAGACGTATTCGTAAGTACTTATACTTCATAATACTTGTATATTTGCACTCGCCATTTTTAATGGTGTGCAGTCTACAGACCCTACATATTTTACTATTTTGTTTCGCTATAAGATTTTAACTTTTGTATTTAAAAAATTGCACAATTGTGAAACCCGATAACGTCATTTAAAAAACTCCGTTTCTGTTATGAAATCATGAATACGCATGATATTATCAATATGTACGTTATATCATCACCTTTAGTAATTAAGTGAGGTTGTGCCACTTTCAGCTTGCTTATGGAATTACACGAAAACATGGATTTATGTTCATATGGGTCGAGATCATTAGCAGGTTTTATAACGAAGCAGTCTGTTGCCAGGCAAAGGTTGCTCATGAAACATTTAAAATCCGAAATAACATCCATCTTAACGGTTAATCCAGCCTAGTGTGGTGACAGTTGCTGCAAGTTAACCGTGTTGCTTTTATGGCACAATTTGCCGCATGATCTCAAGAATGACCTACAAGTCAACCCAATTGACATCGGAACAAAGGCACAAGCTGTAATTATGGCAACTTTCCGCAGTTAATTATATAACCACACCGTTGCAGGGCATGCTAATTTTTACAATTAACATGGACTACATGAAGTTCCAATAGGGTTCTTCATCCTATTTTCTAGAAATTTTCATTGGCAGAATGCGCTTATTTGCAGTTTGAATGGCAATCTGATGTGTTACGAAAATGCTGCAGATGTATTGCTAGAAGAAATCATGATCTAGCCATTGATAGCGTCTAGGACATGTTTTAATTTAAAATCATAGCGCAGTATACAATGAAAAATTCGTTCTGTATCTTGCAGGGAAACCATTACTATAAACTGCTTGCTCAGGGAATTCTTGGGTTTTACAGTTATGACAAAGGGAATTTTATTTTTATGAAATGCTTTAATATAATGAAACGTTCGGTTGTTCGACATGATTTTCACTATGATGATTCATGTGAAATCAATAAAGTGCACGTCCATGAGAGCGTATATATTTTGGACTTAATGGTATTTCGTTGAGATGCAAACCAATTAGGATTTACAATAAAAACGCAGGGATAATGCCGCCAAGCCGTTTATAGGCCCATTACTTAATAAAGATAAGCATTATATCTTTTGTGAAAAGTCACGATAGGAAGCCATTAAATCCCACCATCGAGTGCTCCATCTATTTTTCACTTTTTTTTCGCATCACCAAGCCACTCTTGTACGCCAAGCTCAATTTCAAATAGTTTCAAGTGTTTACGCTGCTAAACGCCATAGCCATGACACCATCGATGATCTCCATGGATCCGCTTTTTATTAGGCCTACATCTTTTAAAATGAAATTAAGGATTAAAGCGGCCTATTAAGAAAATCTTGCCAAACGCACAACAATGTCAAGATCTTACGTGAAATCGATTTTCAGCAAAATTTCAGCAATGATGACATATTTGAGTATTTGGCACACTTCGTTTATTTTTTTTTTAAATACTTTGATTACAGTCATATGCTTGCATGGGTTCATCTGTTTTATACTAAATGAGAACATACATGTATAACTGGTGTTGATCTATAGTGGTATAGCGAATGCAAATTCATAACAACATTGTATACATGTAGATTGCCCGATGTTTTTAAAACTTGTTAATTCCACATGTTCAGGACATGGTAACTAAAATGAACATTGTTATCATACGTATAACGATGTTCTGTATCTTCTGAATTCTATACGATTCTATACCAAAGGCAATTTGAAACCAACTAAAATTCATAACAACATTTTAAAGATTGCTTGAGGTTTTTCCAAATTGAGAACATTTTAATTATACCGGATGAGGCAGAATAACTAGGAAGGTCATGTTTTCATCATTGTTTCAATGTAAATTGAAGTTGATGACTGATTTACCGGTTACGTGTGTGGTCAAGTCCAATGGTCAAGTGACCTTTGACCCTAAAATTCATTTTAAGGGTCACTGCATTTGCAAATTTTAAATCATTGCTCAAACACACCAAGTCACGCTTTGAAAGTTGTAGAGGATACTCAAATTAGTTTAAATCGCGTTTCATTTATTTTATTGGCATCGTGTACAAAGCACAGAAAAATAATGTATACAATGTGTATCTGTACAAAACTGACAATTTCAGCTTCACTGCCACCCGCCATTTTACCAGGACAATCTAACCACATTACGAAAATGCTGCATTGAACCAGTGCACATGCGAATGTCCAAATTATCATGGATAATGTCGATTTCTCCTTAGATTTGGAATACCAGCATGTACAGTTTCACATTTAGCATTTTCATAATGCGGTTAGAACGTCCAGGTAAAATGGCGTGTGACAATGAAGCTCCATGAAACGTTATTTAAGCTAATTTGAATATATTTTGCTCTGAAATGAACACAGAACTTCCACAAGTTCATTTTACGACCCTTTTCTGAGAGGACTGCATCACGTGGCTGTAGATACATTCGTCTTCAGCGCTTTAAGATGTAAACCAAACCGCAACATGCTGTGTGAAAGCAAGCAAGGGCAGTCAGTTTTAAATGCCTCATGTACGCATTGGCCTCATTAATTAGCCGTTGATTAACTACTTGAAAATGCCCTCAACTGTATTCACAAAGGTGGTTGCACAAAGTCGCGTTTTCGAAATGATCCATCATGTGAGATAATGGACTCGCAGCTCCTTCTGTTGGAGACGCCATTTGGTTCATTTAAGCCGTACACTGGCTGCTTTCTTGAAAAATGATACTGTCGATAAATTATTGTTTAAGTTTTCTTCGGCTCTTGTACAAAGCAGTAAAGCTATACTTAGTCCTCGCGAGCAATTAAGGCGGCAATTTAGGTGAAAAATGCATAAAACTTGGCGGGTCTTCCACTCTGTTCTATGCCACGGTATACGTGAACGTACATGTACTGTATACAAGTGTACATGTACATGTATACTGCACGTTGTGCAAAGTGCCAAGTGAGCCATTTTGAGAGAGAAAGAAAATTTTCAAGGAAATTAGTCGCTAATTTGCTGATGCGTTAAGGCAGCTATAATCCGATGCTCAAATAAGGCCAATTTTTAATTATGATTTTGTCGGATCTGCTTGATTGCGACGGAGTTGGGGGTGCGAGCTTACATGCTAACATTAACGGATAACTTGCATTATCAAAATATCTACCCTCTTGAAACGTCTTACATTGTTAGCTAAACCGAAACACGCTAGTTTAATAAAAATGCAAAGTGAGAAATGTAACGCCAACAATTCATTGCCTCGCAAAACAAACGTAGTTTAATCTTAAATTAGAATTGCGAGTTTCAAGAATGCGTGGACTAAAGGACGTGGTGCCAACTTATGCAGATGTAATTTATTTGCACAAAATTCCGGCTTAAACACTACAAGAACGCAATTATAAAACGAAGCTACTATTGAAAATTGGTGTATGAGAATATATGAATTAAAGATTCGACTGAATTATTTAATTGCATTACTTTTCCTTTTTAACAAATAAATAATTAAGCTTTTGTGAGAAAATTTCGGTGCACTAATGTTTGGCTGATTACAAAAAGTTATCATACACAAAAAATCATTATGCTTTTCATATGGCAATCTTGTCTTTCAACGCTGATTATTTATGAAAACGAAGCACAATAATGCAATTAAATGATGTAGGCCAATTTAAGTAGAGCCGCCGTTTTGCTTTTCAGATTCGAGCAATTTCCTCGAAACTGCACTGGTAATTAACCTAGATTTTCTTAGCTTTCATCTTGGGTTTTTTCCGAGCGTGATGAAGCGAAACCTTTCTTTGATCTGCGTTCCAGGAGCAGGTAGCGTTTGAATTTGCATATATATGACACATGGATTCTGCATTTCCGTGCACTAAATTAAAAATTTGCATTTACAGTATATGTAGCTACCTCTTTTACTAATAGATTAGCTTGAGCCGAAAGGTCGCCTCGAGTTAATGGGAAATTTTGCCTGGATGCAGGAGAAATGTAACCTTTAAAGGCCTCTTCACGAAAAAATAAGAATAACGTTCGTTGTATGAAGAGATCACTTGCAGGTCAATAATGCTAATTTATATTAGATTAATCTATGTGGGATTAATTCTAATCTTTTGTAAGCTTAAGCTATCTCATTATGACTGCACCCTTCTTCATTGGATTAACTTGACCATCTTGAGTGTGATCGCTAACAGTTTAGTTAATTAAAAATGAGCAATGCAAAGAATTTTCTATTATGCCATTGAAATCTTACAAAATTTGAAAAAGTACACACGCATATGCAATATACAATTCTGTAATATACGTTGACTTACTACTATTTATGTGCGAATTATTAACCACTGAAACGGTACAATGAAAGTTTAATTTACATATTTATGTTATAAAACTGTTTTATGATGGTAAACCAATATAACTTGATTAAATCGTATTAATAAAACCAATATGTTATAACCTATTCTATAGCAAGCAGTATGTGACTAACGTTTCAATATTAATGTCTTTTAAAATTATTGGTATTCCAATAGAACAGTCCATTATAAAAAGTGCGATTTCTACTTGCAGAAATCGCAGAAAATCATCTATGAAATAGTCCAGAATGTCTGTTTATATGTAATGTTAAGAATGTTAAGTGTGGTTGCCATTTAAAGATTTTGACATTATTTTAAATTGATTGTAAAATCACTACGGGAAATGGATGTAACATAATGTGATACGAATGTAGTGGGTTTTTTGCTTGCAAATGTTTTACCCTTGTAGATATGGACATGAACTTAAATTTCTATCAAATATAGCTCCAATATAATTCCTCTGAAAATGTGAGTCATTTAAGACATTTACGGGTAATTTTCGTATTAAACCTGGTGATAACCAGAAATACGAAATTTCAAATGGAAAAAGGCACAAATTCTGTAATCAATGAATTTTTTTGTAACATGTGACGAAAATGAATGCCTATGCTCAAGTGGGATTATGCCGAAGAGCGATTTAAAATTCTTTCATTTGGTGTAAAATAACTGGCTCCGGTAAACAGCTTTTCCTTATAATCGCTTGGCAGCTAGCTGTCTAGAAAATCATTCCTGAAATCCTTCGAAAAATCAATATTTCTCTAGCACTTTCCTAAATCTCGATCATATTGACTTAATCTTGGCGATGTAAATTGAGATCGGAAATCTATCGCTGTGGCAATTTATAACAAATTCATTAGTAAATAGGGGTCTCAGAGCAAAGGGCGTAATACGTCGTATGATCCGTTAGAAAAGAAAAAGTAAACTTGCTATTTCTTTGAGCTTTCAGCATAGCCTTTCAATATATCAAATGTGCGTAAATAAAAGGGCCAGACTTTCTGGAATTACTTGGCTGCATTTTATGGCGTTTCAATTCATTTTCCTAATCTGAAATGCTAATTGGATCGAGTTAATTAAATGCTGCCTGCACCTCTTTCAAACCATTTCAGTGCAAGAAATAAAATTAATGAAAAGTTCAGGCATGCAGAAACTAACTTTCTACATTTTCAGTCGTCTCAAGACCAGTATGTGTACAAAGGCAGCAAATAAGACAAAATAAGTCGCAAACTAAAGCGAAAGTAGAAAATGACATAGGCTAATTTTCAAATGAGGGTGGTAAACAAGGAATTCTAAATGTCTAATTAAGCCATTCTTGAGAAATGCATCAATAATAGGTCGTTGCAATCTGCAAATTTGATCTGGATTTGCTTTTAAAACAGAAATAAAAGAACAAAATAAAAATATTTTCATCTGATTTTGTTTTCCGTTCTACAGTTTAGGTAGTATCATCTCTAGAAAGATAAACAATAAATCTAAATTTGCACAAATTTTGAAATGAATTTTTAATTTGCGTAATAATCATTGCAATGTTCAAATTATGAATTCTAGGCATTTACGAATACTTTGCGTTAGATTTTTATGATTTCATGAATGCTTCAAATTGTTATCACCTATATATACTTAAAATACACAATTTATTTTTCAGACTAATAGTAAGTTAATCTACAGTAATTTTATGGTTAACGCCAACTTTAGCCTACGATCATTTTAAATGAGGCTTTCAAAGTCAAAAGCTAAAACAACATATGGAATTTCTCGCCATCGAATAAGGTTCATCCAAGAAAACTGGTTGTGGGGGGTAGACCAAAAATGAGCGGTTCGCTATAATTATTCTTTATGGAGTCTATATTTAAAGGTTTTTTTAAGGATAATGTGTAAAATATGCACCTTTGGTGACAGCGCAATTGAAAAATCGATTTTTATGAGAATGAAACACTTATGATAGGGCCTCCAGCACCAGTAAAATTGCGGAATTACTTCCTGTGCAGAATCATACAATTTATAAATAATTCGCTGCAGTATAGGTCGATTTCGACGTTTATAAAACTGTGCACATGACGGGCTTTATATGATTTGTTCATGCATCATAGTATAGAACAGACTGCGGTCGGTTGTTATCCAGCAATTGAAAAACTGCTGGATCTTTGAAGAGATGGAAATCATATTTTTAATAAAACCGTTCAGTGATTCCAAACGCAAGACTTTGTCATATCTAAATGCACACCAGCGCCATCTGGTATGTGTGCTGCTACGAGATGCACAGTTCAAAAATGCAATTTCATCGTATCCCCTCCAAGTTGTTGAAATGCTATAAAATGTTTTGAATTAATCGCAAATCCATACTTCTGCGTTCAGTTTGATGTGACGCGCTAAAAAAGGGGGAAAAGCTCACGTTTATTACTTAACGATTATTAATGGGTGTTTTTTCCACAGATTAACGAGAATCTTCCGAAGCCTGCGCTTTGATTACCATGTAATGATCATCGATTATGCCAGTATGCAAATGTTATAATATGAACAATTGCCAGCACAAGGGGAATTTCAAATGATGGCATTGTTAAACGCATTTATTGCGAAAACGCCATTGTAGCAAACATGAAATAAGTCGTAATATTATGCATTGCAGTCCAATCAACCTATACAATCCCAAATGGCTATCATAAAAGGTGGAGGCCAAAACATTATGTAGATCTGTCTTGAACACAACGTTTATTTCTTCTGTGCAGTTACCCACTCTCCATCCTACATTATTTTAGCATTTTTATACTTTTTGTGGCATTTTACTTTTTCGTTTTATGGCGGATAATTTCCAGCGACGGGCAAATTGATTTAATGTAACAAATTCAACTGTAAATTACCTCATTTGCCACGCAATTGTTACCTCCACTATTGTTGTACATGATTAAGGATCTAATGCAATGCAAATGCAACCTAATTTGAATAATGCATGGAGATTTTAACATCTTTCGAGCTGTTTCCTATACGCACAATGGCAATTGAAAACGTTAAGGGAGTTTTAAAGTAGTAGACGACAAGTGATGATGACGTCAAATACGCAGCAATATACTGTATTTAGGCCTGTATTCGTTCATTTACATGCACCTTAACGTCTGCCATTCTAATCGCATGGCTGCAATATCGTTCATTAAATTTGAGACTAAATCCTAATGGAGCCAACTAATATCAGGTTTCACCATGTACTTAAGCATTTTTTTAAACTGCATTCGCGAAACTGCATTATCCACGTATTTCACCTCCAAAGCAAGTGAACTTCAAAGTTACATTTACATTTAATTAACAGAATAAGTCTGATCAAGAGCTATGTACACATAGCTTCGATGCAAGCTTTATAGTATCCAAAGATTAGTCATTTTATCGCCATCAAACATAAATGGACACTAGAGAAAACGAAACCTTATACAGCTGTATCTCAATGAATTGAGTATTTAAGCACAACAAAAATAAAGCACTCTAAATTACTACCATTATTAATAAGAAAGTATCAGCAATAATGGTTGCCGTATAGCTCATGAAATCATGAAGACTTTGATGACCTTTATACGCTATATCTCCCATACTGGAGTTATTTTCTTTAACTGGGATACTCTTTTACATTTGTCCCAATTTACAATACCTCATCAGTTGTAAACAAACAGCATGTTCCTACTCTAGATAATACATGTATAATTTCTCAATGAATTCTGTTGCATTTTCATATACTTTTAATTACAGTACAACAGACCAAAACCTGGTGTTAATGCTTTGGTAATCAAAACATACGTACACATGTATAAGCATATGTATTCTCCCTTAGACTATTCATGTTCTCCAGGAATCTTAATCGTAAAGGGACTTTACAACTGACTGGTATACGTTTACTTCATCTCTGGTCTTGAGCTCTGATGCAAAGGCTCCTGGGAAATCTGGCCACAAGCATGCTCTCCCATGTAGAGCCAAAACAAAAGCGGGGACTCGAGGAAGAACATTAAATCAGAATTAGTGATGTCCTCTTGAGAAATGACACTTTCTAGGTTTACTACTCTCCTCATATGGTACATTCTTCACTGATTAGGCACCGTTTTCCCATAATGGTACTTATTTAAGTTGAATTATGGTTTACTTCAGCGAAAATTTATCAACGTGAAAGCTTCTAAGAGTTCCTGCGAATATCGGTAGCATCCCTGTTATCCCTCTTGTGAAATCTTGAGACGCATTTGCGAACAAAATAAATAAGAAATAGGTTTCTTGTGAACTATTCATTTTTCGAGATGGAATGATTTTCAGGTATGCTAATCTTGAATATTTCGTGGTACGTTCACAATCTTCGATTTAAGTTCAAATGAACCTTGGTATCACTTGCATGCTATTTCTTAGATACGCGATAAATAAACTATCATAATTGCGTCATGTTGGTCCTTTATGAAAATTATTTACTTTCAAAATATATGCACGGAAATGCTAATTCATGAAATCAACAGGTAAATTCAATTAATACTGGACCATGTGGTTGACAACGTTTTGTTCCACCAAACATATTTGAGTGTATTTATTGATATAGGTATACATTATAATCGTTTTAAATGCTTTCGGAAAACACTGTAGAGGCGTTTGGAATGTACAGCATAACAAATGCGTTTGCAATTTAATATGGCATTTCTTAAATTGTGGGCTAAGAGGGATAGTCTAACTTGAAATTTTTGTCTAAAAATGAAAGATATACGCTATATTATACATTACGTATAAATCGATATGGATTTATATACATGAGAAAAAACAACATGAATTAGTTTTAACAATTTTTTATAAACTTTCTCAAGCCATTCCTGGTATATGCAATAGTTAGATATATTCTGTTGTTGAATCTGCTGGCAATGTACGTGGCAAATATTTGCCTTCCTTTCATTATGCGTTGAACATTTAATAAAAATGTCATTTGCAGAGTCAATTAAGCTGGTACGTCAAATAATATTAAAAGCAATCTCATACCATTAGAGTTTGAATTGTTTACATGTGAATGCATTGCTGAATCTTTCATATTCTCATTTTCCTTGGTGCAGTGAATTTTCAGCGCACTCTGTGATTATCGAGGCATGATAACATTTCAAATGTGGTTTTCATTAACATAATTTTATTTTTTTCATTCAAAATAGTAATTGATTTTTTGCGGACATGTAATACTAAAAAACGTTAATATCAACTAGTTGAAATCTTTAGAAATAAAATCTTAGTAAATTTTAATCAGGAAATAATCACGTATGCATTGTAAACATGATTGAAAATAATGATTAGATACCGCATTTAATTAATTTTGACGATAATTTTTCCTTTCTTAAAATCAATCAATGCATATGCATAGTTCATATGACTTTACATGTATATAAATTGCATGTCTGTCATTTTAGTGGATAACTTAAAGAGTATAGAATTATACATTTCCAGTTATCAAATTGCTAAGTAACAAATTGCTCAAAAACTAAAAGCTATTTTGAGGCGATTCGTAATAAGGATCCGCTTATTTTTAAGGTTCCTTAGATCCATTCGGTTTTTCTACAGTATACTGAGACTATTTTCAAAAATACCAAAATAAAGCATTAAGTGTAACTCGGCTACAGTTTATTAATGCCAGTTTATATTCCCCGTTACGTCAGCAGCTCTTTAACCACTATTTTTGTAAGCCTCTATTCCACGGTGTTTTCATTTATGAGAAGAAAAAGGCACAATTGGCATCAAACACCTAAATGTCATATTCAGAACTTTCGGCATTTCGCCAAACTTTATCGACCATTTGACACATTCGCATTGGCCCATAACGAGAATAACTTGCAGTAGCGCTATAAGTTTATATGCATGAGGACAATTGTCTTATCGTGCGGTTTTTTGCATGTAAATTTTATTAGACTGCATAAAATATTAATATTTTTTTCTTTCCCGAATTCTACTTTCAAATAAGCTTGTATGTGATGATTTTCATTTTATTATTATTTAAATTTTGTGCTATTTCAGAGGGAGAAAATTGCGCATTTTCGCGATCGCCTATTGAAATGAAAGAACCTGTTTAAGTTGTGTATGGCCGCATCGTCATAATTTAAAGTGAAAATAACTGAATGCGTCTTTTAAGATTTTATAGTCACGTTTTTTTCCCTGAATTTCATAAAAAAATCTCAGAGGATTACTATGTTTATATGGCACCCACGAAACGTTAGCTTGCGTATCAGAAGAGCATAATTTTTTTTATTTTTATTTTCACGGTGATTTCCTTCTGTCCATTTTTTGCGTTGAAATGCTAAGCAGCGTTCAAATAGCTGTCAATTTTTCTCCATCTTTTTTCCTGACAAAATAATGCAATTTCATACGTGCTTTGCTGACTAAACCAGACATATTTACGCGTTTGCAATGTAATGATTGGATTTTCAATATCTTATTTATCGCATCACCAAGTTATTTACATGCAAACAATAGGCTTTTTTTGCTATCAACAATGATACGTTTTCGAGATAATAAAACGCAATTTAAAACTTCACTGAGATAATGTCAATTCGCAATAATTGAATAGTCGAAATTGCTGAATGTTGCTCACTGTATGGGATCAGGGCATGCTGTGTAGTATACATGAATATTATAAAGATTAAACTTGTAAATTTCAAATGCTGATGATGAGACCATGTTAACTGAGCAACTTCGCCACTTTTCATTAAAGGAATATCACGCCATATTGCCTATAAAATGGGTATAAATATTGATTTTCTCTAAACTATAATCTTAACGTGTGTTTTGCCTGTTCAGTGCTGATGCACAATGTGCTATATGCATCTATATATCCATGTTCATTTTAGTCTTGCTTCAACTTCTACGAATTTCAAATTTCCTGGAAAATTGTAATTCTTCTGAAACTTTTAAATTGATAGTTGCTGCAAGATTGTTTGTTTGAATTAACTATTATTTATTATTTGGGGCTCACGCAGTTTGGAAAATTTATGACACAGTTTACTTATTGTTTCACCAGAACTCCATACTGTCGCGATCAGAAAAAAATGTAATGGTTCTGCCTAAGGCCAAATTTCCCCTTCATTTTCCCTTCAACTCTAAATAATAAAATAATATTGAATTTAGATGTACAGGGAATTTCTTGACAGAACCATTATAAAATGACGATTTGTGCCATTAAGTAAATTTGCAGACGCTCATAATACGAGTTTTTTTACGTCGTACATTTGGCAATCCTAACGTTTTGGTAGATGTTCCAAAGTCATATAACAACATTAATATTAATCCTAACTAGGCAAAGATTCCTTGAATACCTTCGTTTGTGTTCAAACATTTGTCCCTAATACTCAACAGAGAATCGAGGAACATTCATTTTCATTTCATTAGTCCGAATTATTGGAGAAACAAGAGCACCATGGCAGTCAATTAATTAATGTAATCACAGGACGTCCGACTAATTTATTGGATTTATAGTACGCATGCCTGTTTGTCTAACACATTTGAAATACTCTAACATTAAACTACGACAGCTAAACTGTGATACACCCAATACTTGCAGTATTCTGGTAAAACCACAATATATTTTTAAACAAGCAAAACTGCCCTATGTGGGTCAAATGAAAACAGTTTCATTGTGCTGCCCTCGAGGAATCTCTTTAAATTGATTTCCTTGCTGATTTTTCAAAAGGTCATTTTCAAGTTTATTAATGTTTATGTATATTAATTGGCAATACTATTTTTAGAAAACATATTTAAGTTCCAAAACCTACAGATATGAGAAAGTCACATCCCTCAAGTTTGTTTATGAACAAACGGCAAGAAAAATCAATTCCTTTGCTGAAATACATTTACAGTTTGCTTCAATACAGACGAAGATTATCCAAAGCGAAAATACCATTCAACAGTCTTCATTGTCGGATATTGTGGTTATTTACACATTCTTGGAAAAAAAATTGACTTTTGAAAGTTATTTTACAGCCAAAAGATAGAAGTAATCCGAAAAAGTGCAGTTATTCTACAACCGGCTATTTGTATTAGCCAACATACCGTATGTTTCCAACAACCCTCCTGCACAACCAATGTAAATTCGTGCCAGAGGCATTGAATAAATATTAGGTCGTATACTATCTCTGCCAACCAACCTCTTGATACAGCAACGTCTTCATGTTTATACACAATATAGGCAGCAGTTCATTGATTTCCCTCTTTTTTCATTCTGCTTGGCATAGATTATGCTGGGGAAAACTTTACCATCAAACCTTCAGTCTCCCTCAACTTACTTTCGTTTTTTATTTCCTGTTTTGTTTATATTTCGGGAAAAAACTTTTAAAAGCTTTATTCTCCATTGTTTGTCACAATAGAGTACACATGAAATAACAAGAAAATGATATTAGTCTTTATGGAAACCAAATCCATAACAAAGTTCACTCCAGATTTCCAGCCTTCTACTTCACAACGCTTTACTGTGCAAACATTTTGTTCTTTAAGTGCCAAAATGCCATGGGTAAGTTGCTAAGTTTTCTTGAACGGATAGATATCTAAATGGATAGAAATCTGATTTGATGATTGGATTGAAAGCTGGTTTATATTGTGCAAAAAGTCAGTTTCCATGAGCTATACATATTCCGGTATGTTGTTGAAATGCTCAAGGTTTATTACGAGGAACTGGTTTGATTATTTAGAAAAGAAAAGTTTATACAGGTTGTGAAATTGTAACCTTAGCTCTTGGGTAGTTGAAATCATTGTTCTTGTAAGAGTGCAGCCGTGGTATATGACAACGACACTTAAGCACTTTTAATGACAATTTAAAGAGTTTAAAATCAGACAGTTTAATTTCTTACCCAAATGAAAACCCAACCAAGTACAATAAAAGCAGTCCGTAATGCGTACTGGGTAGGCACATCCTGAAACATTTAGGAAATGCGGTCTACGGTTTATGGGTTTTGTCTCCTTACGTCTTTGTGTTCCCTTGCTACCGTATTTAATCAAACTAGTTTATATGGGTGCTATGCCGCTGAATTTAATCGTCATATAAATAATGCATGAACATTTTGAGGCTGT
Source organism: Kryphioiulus occultus (assembly GCA_034687865.1). Taxonomy (NCBI): domain Eukaryota; kingdom Metazoa; phylum Arthropoda; class Diplopoda; order Julida; family Julidae; genus Kryphioiulus; species Kryphioiulus occultus. The sequence goes on from JAQGAF010000194.1 coordinate 14,286, forward strand.
TGATTTCATTAGCATAAAGTGTTATTGGTTTGCTTGCTCGTTCTGCTTCCTAAAGTTATTTGTAGCATCCTACCTCAGAATGACAAGCTTAAATTGAATTAACAGAAGTTTAATAGTTAATGCAAGGCGTTGTCTTTCCAACTAGATCTAAATAAGCTTTACATGTATATCAATTGGACCTTGTCTAATGACACATTGATATAACCTTAATCTTCGTTAACAAAGTTTGTCGAAACGAACATGATTTCAGAATTTAGTTATCACAATTGCTTAACCTTAAATTTGAACGCGTAATATTAACTGTTGACTTTGTTTCCAATACTTTAGGTTTCTGCAGCAGCGGAGACGTATTTGGGCCAAGTTTTCTAAGTGAACCACCAGTAAGACTGGACTTTTCGAATTCAACTTTCTCAAGTGCTGATTGCCAGGTGGATGGAAACCCTTTGCCTAGTGTCTCTTGGATTACTCAAGATGGCAATCCTGTTCGCAATGTGCCTGGATTACGCTATATTTACACCAATGGATCCCTGACATTTCCGGCCTTTAAGGCCGAAGAATATAGACAGGACATCCATGCTGCTGCTTATCAATGTGTTGCATCATCTTCAATTGGTACAATCAGAAGCAGACCCGTGCACGTAAGAGCAGGTAGGACATTGTTTTATTTATTCCTTTACTGTGTAATGTGAAGTCCTAAATCCGAATGGGTGTGTGGATGTAGTTTAATATTTTAAAATGGTTTCAAAGAATTTCTACTGAAAATATATACAAGTATGTTGGGATGTTACTAGCAATGTAAATCAAAATCCGTTATTCCCTATTGCTTAAATTTGGTCGCTTAATGTAAATTTTTACAAGGGTAACATAAAGGAAAGTGGTGTTGAGTTTTTCTGTTTAGTAAACAATGACATCTAAATCTTCATGCACATGAATTCGGGGAAAACTTACATGTATTTAAACTGAATGAATAGTAACTACAATTTTGAAACAAAAAAAACTTAGCCGAAAAACGTTACAATTTTTCAACTCCATTTCACGTATTTTCTACTCATCTGAAATACGTTTTTGGAAATCCTCTAGACGTATTGTCTTTCTTTGAATTATGGAGTAAGTACGTGTCTTAACAAACAAGATGACCTACCAACGTCCTACTTGTAACTATCCGGAAAACACCAAAATATCATATATAATAAGTTGTAGAAAATCCAGCTTACACTATAAGATTTATTATCCAAGTGGGCTTTCGTTTGGATAGAAAAGTAATTCACGATGTAGATCCTAGAATAGTTATAACATTTGTCTACAATACCCTTAATTTTTCGATTTTTGCTTTCCCTTCAGTTATTTATTCAGTCATAGGAACACTTCTGAGTGTATCCCAACTTATTGGATTTTATTCGTTTCGTTATTCTATGAACGGGATTTGATATTTTCGCTCTGAATAAAATATTCGGAGCGGTTTGCAAATATGCATTTTTCATGGGCTTTCACATACATGTACATGCTATAATTCATTTCGTCTCAAGCATAAATAAATAACGATTTTTGGGAATAATATCCCATATAGTCAGCTAAGTTCAGCTTTGCACATATCTGGAAAATACTTCGATTTTTTAATGCATTTCAAAACGAAAATCATATATACATATGATATCATCAAGCTCACGCACATACGCAGCAGCCATTTGTCCTGACAATTTTAAAGGTGACGCAAGTAAACATAAACAGAACAAATATGAGTTAAGTTTTTAATACAATTAGTTATATTTGTATTTCTTTTTAGAAAGAATAAGGCATAAATAATGATTTCTAGGAATGATATCCTACAAGGGCAGATCAAAAAGTATTGTTGTTTATATTATAATTATTTCAACTTAATACGTTTAAGAGAATGTTATTAAGGAAGTGTGAAGTTTCAAATCGCCATTATACTGCCGATTGCAGAAAATTTATTGCAATAACATGATACAATCACCCTTATGATGATTCCTGTATATAAGTGATAGCCTTTCATCCATATATTAAATAGCAGGCCTATGAATTCTGTTTTGATATTACGCTTTATTGCCAATTTGTCATTGTATGGCTCATTAAATAGTGCTAGTTTCTTTATGGTAGCAACGTTTCCTTTTCCCATTATACAATAGAAGCTGCTCTGATGAAGACATTATTTTGAATCGTTTTCGGAAAAATAATAAGATTATATTCTACTGGATCAAATGAATTTCGTTAATTATTTTCCTTGTGTAAAAACACTATGACCTATTATTGTCTAGACGAAAATATTTTTGTAGGCATTCTTAATCCTAGAACCAATTAAGAGTGCATACTGCTGCTGTAACTATTTGTTTTGATTATGGCAAATAAGGAAAATTCCTTAAAATTACTGGTCACTGTTAACCAGTTCTTTGAAATCCAATTAGAAGTTTGTACATGTATCTCTGTGAATTGGATCACTACCAAAAAAATTAAATTCTGGGTGTCAGGTTTTCAAAGTTTTTAACATAGAATATGTAGCACAATGATAGTTTATCAAACTTTTTCCTGATGTATTAATAAATAATATTGTTCATTGTGATTAATTTATTGGATCGTTGAAAATAAACAATTAATGAATTCCAGAATTGCTGCACCAATGTAACTTTATGATATTCTACTAATGAAAATACCCAAGCTGCAATGGTGAAATTGCAGTTGCTTGGCATTTTTGGATTAAGGTACAAATCAACATCTTTGAAGAACTGGAGCGGAAATTGGATGTAACTAAAAAAATACGAATTAAGCTCATCCGGAAAATAAGAAAGGAGGGCCTCTGATTAAACGGAGCATTAAGTTAGAATCAGAAATAGGACTGCATCGTAAATCTCAATCCCATCCAGAAAACCAGTAGGTTGCTGATGCCCAGCAGTGGCCCTGCGGCAGCAGAAGTAATCTAGGGATTTTTATTAAATCCTCGGGGAAGGCAAACTTAGAATTCGTTACGTTATTTAAAATGCAAAAAAGCCTTCCTCTTATACTGTATATTGCATTTTTGAAAATGAAAACTTAACATTGTTAGAAGAGATTGCGATATGCATGAGGCCCCTCCTTAATTAGATTTCCATTATATTTTACAGTCTCTTGTATGTAAGGTCAAATACAATATTGTTTTGGTCGTACCTCCAAAATCCTAACGTTTCCACATTTGGTTTCACTAACCTGATTGTTCCGACTCATCAGATACGCTATGTTAGGCAATATTTGGGTGGAGTTTTGAAAATGTTCGTTCAGTCTTGTGCTTTTTATATCAAGCATTTTTACATTAAGGTCACAATTTGGCGAGTGTTCACATAAAATTCCAGTGTAGCATACATTGGAAGGCTTTGTTTAAATAATAATGAGGTTCAGCTTATTGTTGTGTTTATTGATAAACCAGATGGGATCTGTGCCAATCGGGATAATTGGCTTCCTCAAATTTGCGAAATGGAACCATGCACATACGTGAAAATGTTACTGCCAGGTTGTATGACTACCCAAAACAAACGTTCCATTTATTATGTGCAAAAATAATATTTGATTCCGCCAGACTGATTTGTGCGCCCAACAGTACCGTTTCATTGAACAGACTTAGGTGTGGCAGTGCTGGCAAGGGTTTGCAATAACAATAATAAAAGTGCTTCGCCAATTAGCCATAGTGTTGTAATCGATTGAGAAGATACAGTATGTTGACACGTTCAATAGGGTTTTGATAACACGTCAGTTCATTAACTAGTGGCTCCACTTGATGGGTTTCAAAATTAATTGTTTGTGGTTGTGGCGGGCGCTGTGAATTGCAAGCAAATCAATACAACAGGCATAAGACAATTTGCTTCCAAACCAATTGATGCAAATTCGGCAAAAACTATCATTTTCGGCGAGTTTTATACAGGACTTTTTGATAAATTAAACAAAGTATCATACATGAATAAGCTTAGCAAAAACTATTGGGTTTTTTCATGAGTTTAACAACTTATTTTTTAATAAATTACACCAAATATATCACACAAGTACAGTACATCTTTACACATGAACATGTACATGAGCTACTAAAGTGGTGTTTTTAGTTAAGATCTAGTTTGATTTCAAAGCCCCCCAGTTGTCATATCATTTCAGTGCAAACAGCTAGAGTCAAGCATGCCCTATAATGACGAGCATCTGGCGTCCACTTATCAATAGCCTGCACTTTGCTCAATATCCCCTTTTAACTTCTGGTAATGTTGGCCATTTCCATGTTGCTCTTTTTATGTCGATTTCCCTGTCCGTCCAATTTTCTTTTGGGAATAAAATCGCTCGAATACAAGAAAAGGTGAGGTCGATGAAACCATGGCTCTCTGTGGTACTCTTTGAGCAAAGCAAATGGAAAAATCCATTTTTGTCGATAGTGTGTCAACCTTGTTTGACGGCAATGATCCATCGGGGATCAAGGCGTAGTGCGCTTTCGTTTAAGGCAAAAGCCCTTTTTTCCAGTGCATCCTGCGCTGTATAAACTTATAAACAAACCAATAGTGAGGCATCTTGCTAGGCCCAACATTGGCTTCCAATGGTATTGTACTGTTTGTTAAATAATGCATGACGCTTTCAATTCATGGAAAGAAAAGAGTACCCGCTAGTATATAATCAATTCTTTCTCGTTTTAGAATCACAATTTTCAAAATTTGCTTATAACGTGTCACTAGTATTTTTATTCACGTATTACCATTGCATGACGTTCATAACGAACTTGGGTCTGCTGTTTTGTTTTCGCGAAGAATGTTTTACATACATGTACGGTAAATGTCTATGCTATCCAATTCGTTATAAAATATTGCATCAACATTGACGACATTTTTATTAATTTTTACTATTGTTTTTGTTATTCTCAAGCGTTATGATAATACTATGCAAACAGAGGCAGTTTTAGAGAAAACATCCACATTTTCTGCTACATATCAGCATGAGCAAAGTGTACATGTATGTTTATTCTCTGGGAAAAATTGCATATTTGAAACAAATCCTTGTATTTCGTGAAGTTTCTATGAAATGCCTTCACAACAGTGTTACTTTCATGAAATTGTTGAGCACACAGTGCCACGCTTAACAACAGCGACACCATTAAAGAGTCAAAAATATAAACGGAAAAGTCGAAACTTATAAAACTGGGCCAGAAATAAAAGGTTTTCGCTCGGTAGAAAGAAATTTGCAGAGAACGTAACAGTTGCCCTCCAGGTTTACTCGGGTTTCTGATAAAACGCATCAGAGAAAATGTATAAAAATTTAATGTTATAGCAGTCATAAACCAAAACGTATAAATTCCGGGAAAGATAGGATTTCATCTTCTTTTGTAATCAATTTCGAAAACTGCGCAAAGTGGGTTTTAAAAATCCATACAAAAATGAATGGTTTTTGAGTTAAATCCCATATTGTTATCCATATCAGCAATTACGCGGCATGCGTATTTTATATATTACTGAGAATAAATTTATTACATCGGATAAATACGACCAGAGCGGGCATAAGGAAGGCCGAGGTAATTTTCCTAAACATAAATGCAGGCAAAGACTGCTAACTAAATCATTGCACATATTCTCTCTATTCTCCATTGGGCTTATAGAGGACGAGATGCGCAATGTGTACAAGCATAAGCAAGACAATCGCCTGCAAATAATATAAAACTTTCAAGAGGTTTTGGGTAGAAGACCTAGATCGAAATATATGCACTTTGCTCGAATATAAGCCTGGTAAATCCCGCATGCACAGAAACATCTCCCTAAACGCAGCGATTTTATCCTGATTCTCATTTGTATCATGATGGAATCTTGGACTGAAAGACACAAACGTAAAGAGATTGGGATGAAAGGATTGTGAGGATTAGTAATGAGATACAAAAAGGAGAACGCAACTGTGCGAGGGCTGTTCAAAAGTCGGGTTTTCTCTCTGCATCACTGTGCACGCTGTTAGTTTATTCTGGATATTCTCAAAAAAACCAGAAACAATTACGATTTCTTTAGCTGCTAATTGATTTTTTGTTAAAGATATCTATATCGTTCTTAAATAAGGTAAAAATGCACCTAATACCAATACAGGATAACAAAACACGATTTTTTGCCATTTGCAACAAATTCTTGAAACTTGCACAACATACTGAATCAAGTCTTGGTCAAGACTTATTGACCGAGACTTGCAGTGGGTTGTGCAAGTTCCATTAGAAAACTGTCTATATACAACACATGCATTTTTGTATGCTAGAATGACTTACTGTAGTCTCTTATTCCAACTTGACATACTGCATATGGGGCACATGGTGACGATTGTATTTCCATGCACAGCAATATGTGTTTACGTAGTAGTTATTGTGATTGTCCCGGTTTTACTGCGTACATAAAGTTCTCCTTTCATGTCTTCTTAATTTCAGGGACGGTTAACAAAGCTGTCAGGTCTTTATGAAAACTAAGTCCTTTACGAAATTAAGTACTGGCATTAGATTGATAGACTAATGAGGAGCTTTTGAGTAAATTTCTGAAGTGGCTTAACGCATTGCTTTGTTGTGCAACTAAATTTAATTGGCATTATGATATGCCTGCTGGTCGGAATAAAAAGATTAAAATTATCGTCTTAACTATAAATTCTAAGCGTATTATGTTCCTTTAGGCAAAAGTTTGATAGTTGTCAAAAGTACGAAGTGTGAATACAGATTACGTTTTGGGCGGAATGCCGCGTTCAGAGCATAGATATTAATCTACAATATAGGATTTCCTTGTGAAATTCGGGAAACATTTTATGTTTTTTTTTGGATTTTTTTTATTTATCAATAATACGATTACAAAATGATGATATTTTCATTCAATTTCTAGCACACCTAGTTTTTGTGATATTGTTAACGTAAGCAGGCCTTGGAATAGAGCATAGCAGAGTGACATTCAAAAACCCTCTCTTTCCTTGTGGCATGACAAGGTTTTCCCAGGGAAATGAATCCACTAATTTTAAGAGCATCATAAATTACAGCTCGAAGTTTGTCTAGCGACTAGCATATTTAATAGCTCAGTCAGCAATTTATTTCGTCTGTAACAAATGACGCAAACTTTGAGAATATAATTTTGCTATGATTTTGGAGAAATTCACTGGAGATTCATCTGGATGAATTATGGTTGTACCACTTTCGCTACTGCAATATTTTTTTTCTTTCGTGGCTTCTTCAATCCGAAGAGGCTAACAAAGCTGTCAAATCTTTATGAGAAGAAAGTTGTTACCAAATTACCATTCTATTGATAAATCAAAGAGCAGCCTTTGAGCACATTTTAGAGGTGGTTTAAAGCATCACTTTGTTGTGCAAAGATGTTGCTAATCTTTCTGCATATTAATCGGTGATCGTCGGTTGTAAAACAACACTTTTTCCGTATCTCGACGGTCGTTCGTCGTGTCGCATTGCGGTTTTCTCAATTCCCTAATTTTCTTGATGTTTCAGTAATAATGGCGGTTGGATAAAAGTTTAGCAACGGAAGTTTCTCCAGCTTTCTCTAAAACTGCCAATGCCTTGGTCTATTTCTTAGCACTAACCCATTCATGGTGAAATTTTGGGTGAATTCCCTTTGCTATGTCTCGAGCCTCATACCGTGCATTAGACGCCGCAGCTGCAAACTCCAAATTTCATTACAGCAATAATTGCTAGCTTGCATTTAATAATTTAATAATTTCGCTCCTCTAAGAGGCCCACAAACGAGAGTAATTCTTTCGCAAATTTCATTAGGAAGACCTTGTCGATTGGGCCTGCCGAATGTTCTTCCTAATAAAACAGACTAGGATTTTTTTCTTTTTTCAAAAAACCACAATGCGATGTAGCCTTAACGATGGCTTTTGTATCCAGTATGAGTGCGGCGAGATAAATGAAAATTTATTCCGTCAACGTTGCGGTATTTGTGTTTCCTCCGCACACAGCATCAGATTGCGAGAAACTATCTTGAGCGCATTTTTCATAGCAGAGTGAGCACAACCGCCCACCTTCACTACCTGTCTTATGTATTCTCAGCCAAATGTGCCATAAAATTCAATGCTCTTATTGTTCCAGTCACTTGACGACCTACTAGAGTGTCATTTCCAGGGAAATGGCATTCACACTCGTGTTTTCCCTCGTACTGTTTCCTTTTCCTATTACGACTTTCTTGCGGATTTTTCGCAATAAGGTAGTTCGCCAGTTCCTGGCTTTGCCCAATGGACCATTTCCGTGTAATAGCGGACTGGTGGACGCCTTGAGCAAATAAATGCATTTTCATCGTGTGCTTCAGGCGCTGATAACTGCAATTTTATTTAATCCCCAACTTCTCCTCATTGAAATCACCATCTTGACAATTTCTTAAGGATTTGCTACATTGAAAGCTGCCTGAAATGGCACATCAAAATGGAAGGTTGAAAATATCGGCCGTTGATAATGTTATTTTATTAAGAAAATTTGGTTTGCCTCACTGAAGCTTTCAGCCGCAGTATGCGAATGTTAAGAAAAATCCATAAACAATATATCGACGTGAGTGCAGATCATTAATTATGCAGTAAATATGAATCCCGCGCAAACTTGTTTCTATTGGAAATGTAGTTTTCAAAACGCCATATAAATGTACTATAAATACTTATATACGAGATATTTATAGAATAATCAGTTACAATTATGATATAATGATTACGTTTGTTTTATCCTTTTCAACCCTGAAAGTAGGCAATCAATGCAAGCATCTGTAGGCAGATGTTGCCTACCTTCAGGGTGCATTTGCACAGTTTTGTAAGTTTTCTAAAATACTTTTATACGAAACGTTTACAAAATAATCAGTATTAATTAAGAAGTTCTGTAATGATTAAGCTGGTTTTAGCCTTTCTGAACCGTGAAGGTAGGCAATCCGTGCAAACATACTGTATGTTGCCAGAATTGTCAGAGTGCATTTTGACAGACACTTACTATACACTGTGCAATTTAAGAAAGTTGTGTGCTATTTTTGCATTTACTCGATTAAGGAAAAAATATTTATCATTAACCTTGAGCTCATAGTGAATTTGTCTTATTTGTCATTTGTTATAGAAGCTAATCCTCATAACGGATGTCATAATAACTACGGTATGAACACATTAATTTTACAGTACATTTTTGTTTTTACAAAATTAACAACAACAAATATATCATCGGAAAAGTTAAGGACTATATGCAGAAGCATAATCAGCACGATGTGCGTTGGATTAAAGTCAATGTGCAGTTGAGGCTATTTTTAGTATGAACACCAGGTTTCGTTTGGTATATCATCAACGAAAACGTTATCGGACACTGCTTGTTTATGAAATTACGAAGCTTTCAGCACGCAATTAATTGCTTTAATTGGCGAAAGATTTACTGGGAAGAGCGTAATGAATAACGCGGTCACTTGCCCTCAAGTTGCGCATGAACGCTCTATTGCACATAAGTCTCATTAATATTAAATTGATAAACAAGGAATGACCTCAAACTCAGGTACTTTAGAAATTACTATTCGCTGGGGAGGGCGTTATCTGCCAAGAAAACATTTTCATACCATACTTAACGCTTGTATCTGGTAATGGATATGTAATTCAAAATTGCCTCCAATATAATCATGTAATTAGCACCATAATTAGTCATTTAAGTTGCGATAAGCCCGTGTTGTTAGCGATATATTTTCGGTTATAACACTCGAACCTAGGCAAGCTCCTGCTTCAAATTTAACATTCTTTCAGGCATTTCATCAACGTCATCTTTCAGGCAACGTTATGTTAAACGTTATTGGCTGTTAATAATAGATCTAAGCATAGAACGCAATGGTCTTGATCAACGGGCTTGGTGAAATGCTAACTAAACCCTAAAAGTATTCATGGTACATTATAGCATGCATTCCTTGTATGTTATTAATTTCCAAAAATAATTTAAATATTAAAGCCTAGATACCTAGCAGCCAGAGCATAATACGTTTCGAAAAACAAATGACATTATTGTGTAATGTTTCCATCACATTTTAAATATGAAATGCTAACAAAAAATTACATAATATGATGTGGTCACTGATGGCCTGAGCCGCTGGCGTGAAATCCTTCAAGCTTTAATGCACGAAGAAAATTGCTTTTTTGGCTCATTTTTTCCTCTTTTTTATCCAAAGTGTTAGGTGACGTCATATATCTTGATGGAAATCCATCATGTAAGATTTTTGCATAACACCTTGCATTTTGCTTAAAGCCCGTGGCTTAGAGTTAGGTGCATAAAGCCTTACAAAACCTGGCACGGTCTTACTGTAGCTTGCGTTGCATTTATTATGCCAGCAGAAAAAAAATCTCGGTTTCGAACTAGGAACGAAATGCGCAGTGTTCCCTATCTTCTATCAAATATCGACATCATAACGCAACAACGGTCATCCGAATGACAGTGATGGATGATACGGGCTTGGTGCGGTGTTTAAGGATAAAAATGCCATCTAACCAACTTTATCAATTTTTTTCCCTATGTCAGATCAACGTGCATATATTTACCATTTCTCTGCCAACGTTTTTATACAATGTGAAATGGTGCGTTGAGCGAAATTGCGGTTCTTGATATGGTGGAGGCGAGCAAACAGCTCGCTCTGCAAGTTTGTTTTTCGACAAATAATGCTAATATATGAGCATGAGATGCTGTCATGGTCTTGCAAGCATGCAGATACACTAAACTTTACCTTGAATACATGTCAAACCACGTTGACATTCTGCCTATTTCCCGTTGACGTTTCCTGAGCAGCAAATGCCATCATGTTTTCACAAACAAGTACATTTCACAAAAATGCATTCTTTCGAGTGAAATAGGTCCACCACCTACAGCTTTTGTTGAGAATAAACTACATGATATGTTTAACTGCTGTAGTTAATCACAGGGTATGATTTAATACTGCCCGCTGAGTGAAGTAATTAAAGGTTCCTATTTTTTCGCGATTTTCCGTTGCTTTTGTTGAATTTTCATTTAAAGACGCGACACATCATGGGAAATAGAACGTGCAAAATCTCAGAGCCCCAGAATGCACTGCTGCGAAACAGATTATTGGGTAAAAAACATTTCGCAAATAAACCAACTTTTCCCTGAAACACTATATGTTACTGCGCCCCATTTCATGCAGTAACTTTTAAATTGAGTTAAACATGGTTCAATTTAACTTGGTACCCTACTATCTACAAAGATATGCCACGGTACGGATCAGATAGGGTCGGGAGTTCCATAAGTGAAGTGGAATAAGTATGACATTTTTAAACAACGAGAATAAATACAATACACAGTGAATAACTTACAAGTTATTCAGCATTAGTAGAGGATTGATAGAAATATTGTCCATATTTGCTACTAATTCTTGCATGCACGGTTTACTTCCTTCCTATATTTAAGGAAATATATAACAGGTAAGTTATATATATATTTTTTTCAAATATAGTGGATATATACATGATGCCATATGGCGTCAATAAAATGGCGTCGAGAAAAATTCTACGTTAGTGATTTTCCGAAATTTTTTTGTAACATTTGCTGACTTTGTCTTTCCCATATTAGTAAAACTACTGATGTCACGCATCACGTATTACGCACCTTAATTATTTGCGCAATTTTCTCTGTTCATGGGTCTCCCTAAAAGTGATTTGCATTGATAGGAGGCAATTTGTCGGTAGCATTTTTCAATGAATATGAAATGATGGCATTTTTTTCTATTTGCTCATCGAAGTATGTTAGAATATTGCGTATTCCGCACAGCGCATATACGCCTGGTTGTAAAAGTGAATTGCATTTAAATAATAAGCGCACTGAATGCATAAACTAAGCTTTTTTATGCTGATAAAAACTGCTGAACTAAACGTCATTTCGGTTCCCTGGAGTCGACTAAATCCAATAACTTTTGCTTCTGTGCCATTTCTCGTTCTGTATTCTGGAGCTATATGGCACCATATTGATTACGTTATATACAATGTGAGATGCTTCCTATCGCTGTGGGAATTATTTAAGGTCGGTAGAACTAGCCGTGTCATTCACCTGGATTTCATAGAAGCCTTTCCTGTCATGTCTTGCCTACTTACCCCTTCACATTTTTAAAGCATTCATTCAAGTTTTTTGTGTTTTTATTACGCAACCATATTCTATAGACATTCTGCTTTTAAACTTCGATAAATGCTTTCGGTTTTAGACTTTATACGTGACAATATCTTGCAAACAAATGCAAGTTTATACTGGGCATATACAAATTCATCGTAAGGAATTGATCAAGACTCACGTCACAATTGCGTGGAGCTGAAAACGATTTCGATAAAAGGTTTGCTGACGAATAATGATCGAACCAGAGAAGGTAATAGGCGTCCATTTAGAGAATGAAAATGCGCATTTAGTTAATGCATGAACATTTCTGAAAGGTATATTTTTGGATACGAGTCATTGTGCTACCATAAGACAACGTACAGTATCTCTATTATAAGTTATGCAGAAGAATGCATAACCTTTTCTAAAGAAAAAATATCGATTTCATGCTAATGGAAACTGCATTGTTATTTTTACTTGTAAGATCTCGTATCGTATTGCGTGCAGGAACAATCTTAATTGTGCTGCACTGTACTCTTGCCTCATTTTATATATATATATATTTTTTTTTTTTGGAAATTCAATATAAATCTGTGTGTTACCAATTTCAATTGAATAGAGTTATTTGTGGCCACAGAAATAAGGCTAAGGAGAGTGGAACCACAATTACTAATTATTTTTATTAGTCAATATTTTAGAGAAGGTCATTATTGACTCGCTTTCCAATCGCTACATTATCCTATTCCATATCAGATTGTTGCAAGAAATAATGCGGCAAATTCCATTGAATGATAAACTTAAAATACACAAGTTAACATTTATGGTATCAATGTTAAGATGTTACCATCATATACTATTACAAATTACTATTTATACCTCATGAGATGTGCCTCCATCACCGAATATTTTTTGTCATGTAACTCTTCAAACGTTCATAAATTTAGCCGTTTTACATTACATAAGTATATGTGGAGGTAATCCAAAACATATGTAAGATTAGACAATTTTTTTTATTTTTTTGTGCAAACACATCCTTGTCTATTTTATAATAAGCTTGTAAACAAGCAAGAAAAATTGTGCTGAGTTTGCAAACATCCTAATACAAACATGTAAAAATGTTTACACTGAACATTCTGCTTTGCTGGTTCATACTTTAGAATTTCGCATAATTATTTTGTGCAAACATGAAATGTTATGGTAGCCATTTGAACGCGGAAAACGGCTTTTCCTTTCTCCCAAATAAAAATGTCGGTTGTAAAAAGTGGTTTTATACCGAAGACGTGCAAGCTGCTAGCCTCATTTTGCTTTTTAACATATTACAAATATGAGGCACACCCTCGTGTTAAAAATTATAAATGGCAGTTCAAGCGCATTTCTAAGATGCTATATATCCGCAATTATCTTCCTACTTTATGCACATGGCATTAATTAGGATTGAGGTATGGAAAGACACCGTAAACTTGTTCGCTACCGTTACGAGGTTGTTTTAGGAATCTTATAGAGCGAGCTAGGCCCTGCGTGCAAGACTTAATTTTCCTCCAGATTTAAGCTGATTATTTACAGCAATTGTGACACAGACTTTTGGGCAAAATTATGGCTATTGTCGCCTCGTGTATTTACGCACGTTTAAATCGATCTCAATTTGTTCTACCTACAACAAATCTGGTGCTGCAATAAATTAATTATGCATTTATCCATGAATGGCGTGAATGCAATTAATCACTGCGTGTGTCCTCCATTACAATCCCTGACTGCCATTTTTGAGTTATGGTTTGTAGGTGGAGTTGCCTATGCCAGACGCAGTTATCATAGCGGCAATTATCAGTAGGATCCGGCTCTTTTAGAAAATTAATGCCATAGTGAACCTCCCTGTTGTGGGCACCAAAATATGGCTGAAATTGGCCATGATAAATAACTGTGCAATGTAGGCAAATTTGCATTTCCATGCACGCATCCTCGCGTACTTCTATTGCCTGAGATATTAATGCTGGCACTGATCCCACTGCTGTTGGTGCTAAATATCGCAGATAAAGACAATTATAAAATACACTCACATGGGCCTGTGCACGCAATGGAGCTTGAAGATGCTAATAAATTGGCGTTTTAGGCTTCCGTCGACTATAAAGGGAGAAAATGGATAGATGTTGGGCTGAAAATCGCATTCTGATATTATTGATATTTCTTCAGGGTGCATTATTAAAATTGACACGTTTATTTTGATACGGATGATGTCAGTGAGCGAGAATGCATTGCCGAGATTTGAGCTGAGAATCGATTTGTGAGCAGTCTCCAAAGCATCGTTTTTGTAGCACAAGTTTAAAATAAAAACGATACCTACTTTTCGAGTATTTGAAGTCAATCCATTTTCACTCTATTGCGTAATTTGAATGCTATATGGTTTTGCTTATCTACCTACTGTACATGTAAAAGTACCCATTCACTCTGTTCAAAGAAAATATGGATATATACTGTACAAGAATATTCGCTTACTATAGATTAGACTCTGCACCTGTTCTACGTGTAGTTGTTGCAATTTATCCTTCTTATGGTTTTTGTTGTTGTGTTTTTTTCTACTTTTACCTAAGTTTTACCTAAGATGTAAATTCTTTATTTATTTGTCTATTCCTCAGACAATCACTGCTAACCTATGAGCGTTAGGAGAAGCCCACTTCCATGTCGTGTATAAGGCAGTGTAGAGTGTAATCTGTAGATGTGTTATGCATCATGTAGCGCTCTCAAATATCAATTTCATTTTTCGTTACTAACTTCATGCTTAGAAATATTTTCTATTACTGAAAAAATCCAGTTAACACGTTAACTAGCTAAAAACGAATGCCTTACGTCTCTCAGAGGTTCAGTTTAGCTTCACGCCCAAAACATGTTAGTCATTTCATATATAAAAGATAGCAAGTCTTGAAATGTTTCTAAGATGTTTCAAAAGATATGAGGAATGAAATGATTTGTAAAACAATGTAAAATGCGACTTAGCACGTCATTTTCATTACGTTTCCAAAAATATAACGCGCTAGAAAACCATCTTTATCTTTAAGTTTTATCGATTATTTTTTGTTTTCTACAGTATTTCTTTTTTTTCGAAACACTTATTAGCGCATGAAATTTAGATGAGTGTGATGCTGGAATCGTGTAGATGCCAATCAACGTGACTGTTAGACAGGTTGGGCGAACTTTTCACAAACTGTGTGTTTTCTCCAATTTGGAGTTTTAGTGGGTGGAGACCTGGAGGGTTGCCACTGCATAAGTTTATGTTTTGAAGCAAAATTTCGTATTTATTACACCTGCCACGGTCCCATTAACGATAACAAATTGTCGCATTTATGAAATGGGTTCAAGTTGCTCATCAATTTCTTTGGGAGGAATTTGATCGTCCAAATGGAATCGCAGTGTCGTGCGGCGACGATATGTCAGTTCATTTTGGCAACTTAGCGAAAGTTTAAGTGTGTTGGGGTATCAAATGCACAACACCCCTCGATGCAGATGTGATTTAGCAGAGCGGGCCTTTTGATTTACTGCCAAATGTGAAAGCTACTGAAGGAAAAATATGGGATAGGGTGCCAACTCTGGCAAAAAACCCTGCTAAATTCAGGGCTCTGCGTGAATGAAAGCAGCGTGATAGCAATGATTTTTTCATGTAAATGTCGGTGACACCGAGCAATTTATCAAATGCAAACGATGCTAAAGAAGGCCCATGAATTTTTAATCTATTGCAGTGGTGCAGCAATACTACGAAGTCCAAGTGTACGACGAGTTTGTCATCGTTGGCAACACGGCTGTGCTCAAGTGCAACATCCCAACTTTCGTCAAGGACTACGTCACCGTGGCGGAATGGATGAAGAGTGGGGGTACCATCATTCATTCCAGCCCCCTCGGAGGTACGTGCATTTTTCCAAATTTGAATCTATATTCCAGCGTGGAACGTGAGATTTCAATAAACTTGATTCCCTCTTCAGTGTGGCCGTGTCATTGTCAAGAGAAAGCGCTGAAACATCCTGAGAGACGCCAGCTTTATCATGTTTTTATACACAATATCGGATCTGTCTTTCACAAATGCGATAAAACTGAAATGGAAATGCCTTTATTTCTCCTCGGGGAGGATTATTCATATCCACCCGATAGGACACCTAATAATTCATGAGGCATGGAAACCCTGGCGTCTGGCATTGTAACAATTTCCCCAACAATAACACAGTCCGGCTAGTCTATGTGGTATTATTATTATTTTCAACATTTTACTTCACATGGAGCCCATGTCCCTCTTGGAAAACAACTCCTATGGGGTATACTACGGAATATGCCCTGCACCAAATGCGTGTAAAATGTGTATATTTCAACCCTACTAGCCAAGTACACGAGACTGATACCTGGCTTATTCCAACCTAACCTACATGTACATGTATCCTAATCCAAACATACATAAAAATGTAATTTCTTTATTTCACGTGCCCTAACCGCAGGCAATCACTGCCATCTTAAGAGCTGTTAGGAGAAGCCCACTTTCTAATAGCGTCTATGCCGGAGCACAGGAACAGCAGGGCGTATTCTGAAGTATCACCCTCTGAAAGGACATGTCAAAAATTGGACAAGTTTAACTGGCAGTGCAGGGATGACAGATATCCCACTGATGTCCTCCGTGGTTACTCCATGCAAAATGATTAGCATTTTACTACGATGAAGTGTTTGTGTGTTGAATGTTTTTTACACTCTTAATTAAATTTGATATTAAATACATGTAACATGATTTTTTAAAGATGTTTATGGAAAAATTCTTGGCTAGAAGTGAGACAGGTTAAACTCAATTTGTTAAAAAAGGGCGTTAATCATGGCTTGTTGTCACACAGTTGTAATTTATGATTGTATTCTTTCGATGATTTGCATAATTCAACGATAGGCCTACTCGTAATTCTAATAACGTATTTTATGAAAGCAATTTACAATTTAAAACTGCATGACATTTTTTGCGAGGGAATTAGGGCAATTAATTTCGTCGCGGCTTACTTCTTCCCAGGAAGCCACTCTGCTAAATTACTCAAAGCAAAGCAGTGATAAATTAACATTTTTTAAGTTGGTGTTTAGGGAGGGTTGTAAATGGGAAATGCATAGCGTATAAGCTGAAAATAGTGGGTATTATAGCCAGAAAAATATCAAGCCACTTTCTCATCCACCTCGTTGAATGGGTGTATGCTGATTTTTAGTTTAAAAAACTATTTAGCATTATTGATCGCATTTGGCCTCTAAAAAAGCTTTAAATAAACTCAGCTATTTAATCTGTCAGGCAATGCTTGCATGGTAATTTCTTGGATCCATTTCCTAAAATTCACAATAGCCTCTTTCATTAGCATTCGCTGAATTTTTCAGGGTAGCAGTCAACTGGCAGTTACTTGCCATTCAGTTACATCAGCTTGCCAATTACATTTCGGCTATACTTCGTTGTAGTTGTATTCCTTGCTGTTGCAAAGTCCACCAAAGACAAATGGAACCTTAATAGTGGGCTTCTCCTAATGGCTCGTAGGCTGGCAGTGATTGCCTGCTGTTTCAGCAAGCAAAATAAATTACATTTTATGTTGTTTCAGGTAGGGATGGGTTAGGTATCCAAAACAACAGCATTGAAATGATCAATTCCGAAAGTTAGGACAGGTGTAATTTTTGTATACTAGACAAGCAGGGTTTAAATAAACATATTTGACACTACATACATGTACATGTATTTCGGTTTTTTTATATGTATATTTCATAAAACGTTAATTTCCCCACATATATTTATTATTTATGTCGGCAATGGAATTTTCCTCGGACGTTTTATGTGGCATTTGTAGTTTCACGACTGTTTGAATGAACGAAAAAACCGGAAATTGCCACCTAAAAACTCGTATTAGTCTCTTAACAAAGTTTGCAGATAACTGCGCGAGTTGTCATAAGGGATATGGGTAAAAAATGTGTTTACTCGAAAACCGCCGTTTTCTTCGCGCTCTGAATTTGATCTTATCAAATTAAGGTTAAATCTGATGGCCCCTCAACCCCTACGCTGGGGGTGCGCACGTTTCCATCGCATACGTGCTTCCTTGCTATGACTCCTATAACTGTAAAAAAGTTAATAAAATTGTCATCTCATTGCTCTTATCTCCATTATGGGGCTGTATGAAAATCTAGTAAGTGTGACGTTGATGGCCCGTTTTGTAGCTGATGGAGCTCGTTTCATGCTAAGCACGTTGCACCAATAGCAGGAGACAATGGCCAGATGAGATCGTCCGTTTCATAGTTTGACCACAATTGCGTCAGAAATCCTTACGACCGGCCAGCGTAAAAGCTGATCAGCACTTTTAGATGATCAATTTCGTCGGGGACCTCGTTGCAATATCAACTTTTCTTTCTTACTGTTTTTTCCCTCTACTTTTCCCACACACGTTTTCTTTTAATGTCCTTAACTGTGTATTTTTTTCTCACTCTCTCCAGGCAACCGATACATCCTAACGTCGTCTGGAGACCTTTACATCTACCAAGTGGAGAATTCCGACACTTCGGAGACTTATCGCTGCAAAACCATCCACAAGCTCTCTGGGGAGCAAAGACTTAGTTCAGCAGCCCGAATTATTATTTCAGGTAAGTTCTCCCCACGGGTCACGCACACCAAGATTTCGCCAAAAGTGATTGAAATTATACGACTACAAAACCGATTTGCTGGCTGCAAAACGACGCTTTAAATGGTTCTCTTCCATTTAAATTAATGCAACCGAGTGCCCATTTCACTCATTTAGAACGGTTGAGGTGTGGTGAAAGTTAGCATAGCTATTACTTTCACACAGTGCCCTCAAGGGGTGGCAAAGCGACACTGCCCCTTTGCAAAATCTCTTGGTGACGTCTTTTTGCTGTAAACAATCTTGAGTAATCACCAGGTGCGCAAGATGGCGCTGTGATCGGGAAAGTAAATTCAGAATTTAATTAATATTAAGAACGATTCATATCATAAGGGTTATTAGAAATAAACACTACAATATTTTATTTAACATTATTTATTTTTGAGTGAGTAGGTATCAAAATGACAAAAATTCTTAACGAGGGGGTCTACTGGATTTGGTACTACAAATTCCGTGACTCTTCAATGGCTTTTTCATGGCGGCAAAAATATTCAATACCTATTATAATATGGTGCCGTTCAATTTTTATGTCGTAACTAATAGTGATTTTCAGAAACATCTTCTACTACAGTAATGAGCTAATCATTGGCCAAAAAACGTCTTAGGCGAAATTGTTTGCAAAATTGGATGACAAATGATGAACTGTAACCCAAATGTTTGCTTTGTGAATCAATCAAACCAAAAATGTCATGGCCCTAATGTGCATTTCATGACTTTTTCATGACTTTCATGACCGGTAGACAACCTGTTTAATCGTCTTTTAAGTCAATCCTATAAATAATATTTTCCTACAAAGATGTTTTCCACAAGACATACGTTTACAATAAATGAACACCTGCAGTGCATAAATTCTCTCACCATGCAAATGCAGTTTTTAAAAACAGGTAACCTGACTTCCGCATAATCATCCATGTGAGATATTCAAGAATTACGTCGAAGTGGAGCGTACACTGGTGGATTACATACTTCGCTAGAATGCCCCAAATTATTTTACAAGATTACATTTTAGCGTTGCATGGCTAATAATTTGCACATTACACACGCGTCATTAATTATCTGTATAATGCAAGCGCGAGTATTCGTTCCTGGAAAGCGTACTGTAATTAGGATTAAGGCGAAATTGTGTTGCTAAATTGAGGAAAAAATATTCCCGTCACCTTAGTCTGAAGTTGTGCATATGGGTTTATAAATTGTAAGAAAGCCAATTGTGTAAGTATGTGCAGCATTTTTTAATTAGGAGTAAAATGTTTTTTCCGAAAGGCTATTGAGATAGCGCTTTTGGGATCATTATACAGGGTGTCAGCAATGTTCATCTATGGCTAAATCTTGCAGAGCAAACCACGAAAACGTTCATTTGATGTCAGCAAATATAAAGGCAAATATTAGGTAAAATTGGAATCTTTAGCCATGGAAAGTATGGCATGTAAAATAGCTATTGGTATTCGTTGTAATCCTTTAACATCACTCGCTAAAACGTTAAAACTACGATAACAATTACTGCTTTGAGCCTTTGCACATGAACATTTGGTATGACCTGCATGGTTATGCCCATTTTCTTTTTAAACAACAATGCTGAATTATAGGGGATATAAGCCCTAGTTAGTTTGTTGACCAATACGTTTAATTGTTTAGTACTTTTACAGAATCTATTTAAACATTCGCTATGACCTGACAATACCTGCACGTCATCCACTTTCTAAATCTTTGCATGCATGTACATGTACTTTGGAAAAAAAAAGAATTGAGGACAATGGATTTCAGATGACTAGTTTCTTCGTTTTTAAATTTGAAACGAAGATCGCATCATAGACATCTGCTAGCAGTCAACTGAATATATGAATAATAAAGTTCATAAATCTTTTTTTCGAGGAGGCCTATTATTAACGCAGCAGCATGCCAACACAATTTAAGTCGCCTGGTATTGATTAACTCCCAACTATTCTTAGATGCAATATTAGTTGCTTCAGACCTTGCTAATTCGAGCGTTTGCTAATTACGCTTGAAATGATACCCTACACTGTATTTATGCTTGATTTATTTTTTCCTTCGATATATCCAAGTTCATTTTCTTGCCATTAATTTTGAAGCGCATGGCTCTATATTAGTTGCAAATTGCTTAGCGACAGTGTGCCTCTCAATTCTGATTTAAGAATTTATATAATATATGTCGTTAAAGAAAGTTGTTGCAATCTGATTTATAATTAGAGGCAGAAATTTTTCGGATGAAATGACAAATTCATTCGATAAGTTTATAAGTCATGAAATCTGAATGAATGATTCTGCATGTAAAACATGTGTCCAATTTGTTTAATTATAAATATACTCAATTTTTATATTTCAATTTCCATTTTTTTCAAAATAATCTAGTAATCTATTTTATAAAATGTATTTAATACAAAACACTTCACACTCGAATTATTGAAGAAATAATGCCATTTAAACTTGACTTACAAATGTTTACAATCGTAAACCACTAAATCAGTACAAGACACATTCACATTTATTTTCCCTACCCCGTTTTTTTCACGAAAAAGGTAAAATCGGAATTACAAATTCTATTCAATTGATTCACTTCATCAATAACCCCACCATCGCATAAAATCGCGAAAGAAGATCCTAATGCATTTGGTAAACAGCTGCCAAAACACGATCAATGGCTTTTCCTCCGAACGGCTGGAACAAATTTGAGTTTTTTTCTACCATCTATATACTGTTGACCAAATTGGTATTGATTTTTTCTTAAATAACTGTAATCTCCGACGATTTTTGCTCGGGACTTGATGACCACTTTCGCTGTCTTTTTATTGCTTGTTTCCCTGATATTCCTGAGACTTTTTCAACCTCTCCTTTAGATTCATGGCTAGGGTTAAGTTAGGAATTTTTTATTTCTCTTCCATTTGGGGTTGATTTGGCAAATGATTTAATCAGCTATTATATCTTTTTATCCGTAGATCCGAAGAGCAGTGTCCCACCCAGAATAACTGATAACATCCCAGTAATCCAAAGTCAGCAAGGAAGAACTGTTGAAATGCCTTGTGCTGCTCAGGGACATCCAACACCCTCGTTCAGGTAAATCGTAATTGTGTGTCCCTTGTGCTATCACGAAGTTTGATTGAAAGCCTCTCCTTAAATGTTTTCATTTTCATTCACGTTCGTTTTCAAATGACTTATTGATCTATACCTTGTTATAATTTCCGCTAATTTTCAGTTTTCAAAGTTAAAATAATAATTGACAAATCCGTCCTTAATTCGTGTCTTATCCTTAAAATTGCTAGACACGTTTTTGACATTAATCTCAATTAATATATCAAGAAGTAGAAGAAAAATGCGATGGAAGTTGAGTTTAAGAGCAGCCTAGACATACATGTACAAGTGATGTAAGGAAGACTTTCCAGACAATCCGATATTCCTTCATGGCATGCGGATCCCTTTCATAACCTATTGCAGAGTATGTGCTCAAACATAGCCTAGGCCTCCTAACAGATTGCATTGGTTAACATTAAGGAGAAGCATTAAGGATACGTTTAAACGAGAGGAAAACTACGAGTAATTTATTTCCGGTTTTTGTTTAACGTAAGTACCCAGATAGGATTACGATTGTAAATCTTGACAGTCATAGTGCGTTTCATGGTTTGAACGCGCTCTACTAATGGGCAGCCTTTGCTGCAAAATGATTCCAACAAACATCATGGTGTTCTCGCTATATAACAAATAAAACGTTCCTAACAATTTTAATATGCGTGTAACTTGTCTTGGATGGTTGAAAGTTAAATGTCTACTTTTATTCTCGCAACATTTGTCCAATATTTACTGACCATTAAATCAGAAATATTACTTGCTTATGCATTCCAGTTTTCTGAAAATTTCTCTTCACAAATTGACCTTGTACAGCAGCTGTATTCAAGAGAACAGCGTAATTTAAATAATATATACAGGTCTCAAAGATGAAAGGAAAATTGGACTTTGTGCAAACAAAATTAATGATGATCAAGAACGACAGAATATGTTCAGATCCGTTGCCACATCGCCTTTATAACATCAACTATCTTCCGAACCGTAGAAATCGATAAATGATACCTCCTTTGAAATATTAATTTAAAAAGACGGTTGCAGCTGCTATTCGGCAAGCCCAATTCTGCATTTTTCTAAATATAGTTAAATCAGATTAAGGCTCACCTCATTAATATTTTCCTCGTGATTTATCACTATTAACCCAAACAAAAATTATACAATTATTTTATCGGCTTATTTTGCCTAACACCAGTTGTTGTGTGACTTATTGATTTCTGAAGCGTATTCAATATTTGTCTTTGGATGTTTGTTCAATGTTCATGGAGTTGACATTGCCATCCGTCATTGCCATTTCATCGATCCACTCAAATCACAAATTCGAGATTGAATAAATAACTATATTTTCTTGAATATATTTTACCTTTAAGCGCGGATAATTTAGACCAACTAATGGTTAACTGGAATAATTCGAGGATTTGGTTTAGATAATAACAGTAAAAACAAATTACTATCGAAAGTACAATGTTTTGAAACAAGTTCATGAAATTAAGAACTATCTGGCCAAATACTTATTTGAACCAACCATGGCATGCCTTATTAAATTAATGATGTGCGCGTCTCTAAGCCGGATTGTCTGAACTAATTGGGTTTGAAGCTTTTAAACAAACATTGTGTGATTGCCTGGAGAAGAATTTGAATAATTAAACACGAAGTCTTTAACATGAAAATTGGCCTGGCGCACGGAAACAATTGCAAATTCACAGATGATTTAGGCAGACTTTCCTTCTATCAACTTTGTTTAATTACAATTGTACATGTCTTACTTCCAAGGTCTTTATGTAGGGCTATTTTAAGCAGAGTATTAATAATGATCAAACACTGCAGTGCAGTATTGACATGAATGCACATGACAACAGGTCCATTCAACTTATTAGAAATGACTTTTATAGACCTTGTAAATGAGTTTCTCAATATCAAATAATATTTCAATTGTCGTCAGATTGTTCAGTACCAACAGAAAGAAAGGCATTTTATTATACTACGTATAATGTTTTAGCCTTTTATGCTGCTCGAAGGTTAACGAGAAGTATCACAGTGAATTAAGTTTGGCAGTAAAAATCTAAAAATTATCGGATGACTAATTTTCTTAAAAGTGTCTTAATTATATATCAAAAAAAAATGTCATCAATAATTATGGATTTACATATTTTTACACTGTCCTTCAGCATGTAACGCCTTGTTGATCACATTAAATGTGTATTTCCAGATGGGTAAAAGATGAAGGCAGAGAGAGCCGTCCAATTCAAATGGGCAAGAGATTCAAACACATATACGGAATATTAATAATTGATAATGTGCAAATCACTGACAGCGGCACGTATCTGTGCGTGGCCACGAATAATATAGGAGAAGAGAAATCTGAAACAGTCTTGAAAGTTACAGGTAAACTCAATTACGTCGGCAATTTAATTCGATAAAGTGCTGATGCAAATTACCATAATTGCTCATTATTAATGGGATGCGAATGTGACTTGTCATTTCTCAACCGATTTTTCAGCCAACGCATGTTTTCCCTGCGCCACAGCTACCGGCTGTAGATATCTTAAATAACATAAAAAGTATTTTTCCGATAAAAATAATTTTATATTAAAACCATTAATGCTCTTTCGCTGTTGCAGTTGTACCGCTTATATGCGCTAACACCGCAATTTGCATAAGCTTTATTTAGCATATTCGTCGTTATTGATTTTATATTTTTAGAAATTATCTAATAAATGTAATTGCATGTTCGCATTGCATGCTAAACATAACTAGTCCAACATGGTTTCAGCCCGCGATTAGTCGAAAGGAAATGACAGTATACTACAAACGTATCAAATAGTCTGTATAAATACCATGCGGTGTTTGTATACGTTTCATTAGTTTCCCGCAAATGCTTTTTCGGCATTTAATTTACATCTTATAAAACATTTTTCCTAATTATTTTTTCTGGAAAGCCTTAGTTTATAATTGCACATTTGCAAATATTTTGTTTTTCCATTTCTGGAATTCATTAAAACAGCTTCAGCTGCATGCTGCGCAAGCTGGTCTGGCTGTTTTCTCATTAAATGGTTCTGGGTTTGAAATTTAACGAGGTCCTCTGCGACCCACCATTACTGTAACACCTATTTTTAAATGAAGCTAATAATGAATGACCGCCCATTACAAACACTTTTGTGCTGCCTGATTCTGAGACTGATTCTTCTTTTTTAGCACCACTGTCAGTAAAAATTGAACCTTCTGAGGTTTCTTTGGACGTCGGCAAATCAACGACGTTAAATTGCGTCGTAAATGGCTATCCAATTGCAGCAGTGACCTGGACCAAAGATGGACATCAGCTAAAAGTGAATGACCGATTGAGACTTCTAACTCAATATATTCTTAGGATTGAAACAGTTCAGAGGGAAGACAGAGGCATGTACCAGTGCTTTGCCAGAAATAACGACGATGTGGCTCAAGGAAGCGCAGAATTAAAACTTGGAGGTAGGCAAATCATCATTGGTTTATTCTCAAAATATTTGCCATGCTTGGTAACAGTCAACAGGCAATGCGTTCGTCCACATACCTGTAACTACTAAATGTATTGTATTTATTTAGAGCCATTCCCATACGTTCGTTACTCATGAATTTCTCGAGTCATGCGCCAGTTTGGAACAATGCAACAAATTTACGAGATTAAATTCCATTCTAGCAGCAGTAAAAACTGCACTTTTACCGGTGCTGCATGGGGCAACATGTTGAACAATGTCATTTACTCGAAAATTGTCGTAAAACTTCAAGGAACGTCCATAAACAATTGCGTTAGAGTACAATGCCAATCTAATAAATAAGGAGAAATTGTTGTACCCCTATTTGCTCACCCCACTTAACTTTATTTGCCATTTCGCTGCATGCACACTGATGTTTTCAATGAAACATTTGAAATTCGAAAGAAAACAGCTACGACTGTCTGTTTTGGCAAACGTCAATTTCTAAGCATTGCATAATATAATTTTGGATAAACAAGGCGGTGTAATTAGGTTTGCGTATTTTCACATCCAGGGCTAGTAGCTGGGGAAAATCAATACAATGCAGGTGCAGGCGAGACTGAAATGTCAAGATCACCAAAAGTTTTTTGAAAAAATTTCACCTAAGGCGTATAATCCAGACACTGGAACCAGCTATGTAGATTGAATCGTAGGCAAAAACAAAAATCATTTCTTGAATACATATAACAATAAGGACATTAACATTACTCGTGCTATTTTCATTATTCTAGGGTACAGGAAGAATACTAATTGATTTAAGTACATAACACAAAAAATGGTCATTATTTTGCATTGTAAATTTTCGTCTCATTCCGTTTAAAGCACTGCTTAGATAATTTTTTTTAAATCTCGGCTCTGCCTTTGATTTCTAATCAGACAATGGTATAGCAAGTGCATCTTTATACTCTTGGCACACCTTAATGCTACAGTATCTCGTAGACAATCTTTTGAAAGTCGTTCGATCCAGAAAGCTCATTTTCTCTTTCACGATATCCGCTTTTGTACCGAAGTCCTCATATATAAATTTTTTATTTCGTTCACACTTGTCTGTTTTCTGCGGTTTTTACCCCCAAAAAAGTTAAAATTATTGATTTATTTCTTTGATTTCAAGCGTGGAATGCATTCGCTTGCTTTGATGGAAAAACTGGGTTTCAAAGAAGTGAGCGAAAGACTGCTGTATTTGAAATCACACAGACTTTATCAGCTAATGTTTAAATTCGACGACGTTTGCTATAAATTATGGCATTTCAATTGAAATATATACGCAGAATGTGCCTCGTAGTAAACCGAAACGTATATAAACATGCAAGAATCTCTTAACAGACGTCGCTGACGATAGCGTCTATAGCAATGTTAATATTTGATAAATGTTTGAAATAGGAAAATGGATTTTTGCCAATATTGATGAATTAATCATGCAGGTTTAGCCTGAAAGATGATGTGTAGTCAGTCAGTAATACATATTTTTATACTATCAATTTTTACATCTTTTGAAGATGATAAGACGTTATAGTTCACACAATTTGATGATTTACAGGCTTCATGGCAGGGCTTAATTTGATTTAACTTATCACAGTTTATGAAACCAAACAGCTTTTTTAATCAAATTTTCTCAACTTTTGCTAGCATATTTTACTTTAAGGAAACGTAATGTCGTACGTATTCCATCTATCACTGGTCATTCATTCCATCTATTTTATTATTTGTTTATTTCCACAGTGTTAAAACTTTCTGTGTGGACTGATGGAAGTAAGCGTCCATAAATCATGTAACGCTGATTTGCTGGTTTTTTGACTACCTCCCCCTTATAAGACTTTGTAACAAATCGAGTACCTCATTCCCCTCCCTTTACGTCACAGCTTTTTTTCGATTTCTCGCAAACTTTTTAAATCACCTTTAAGAGTGTTGAAATTTAGCACGCAGCTTAACGGATTAAAAATCCTCCTACTATTTGCTGTAGTTTTCATTTACCAACCATTTTTCTCTACACATTTGCAGTGTTCGCGATGTTACGTAACACGACCTGAAACCCCCCTCCCCTTTGTAACGTTTTGTAACAAATCTCGAACCCCTCCCTTCTCCTCGAGCGTTACATAATTGGTGGATGCTCCCTAACTAGCTCTGTAAACTGGCACACAATTTGAAATTGCAGTCTTCTCGACAGTGCCAATTAGGATTGGTATTTTTATAACTTATACAGTCGATATTTAATAAAGTTATAAAAGATGTTAAGATATGAAGATATGATGAAGATGTAATTTTAATGTCAGAATATTTTTCTTCTAGATGTGGGTCCTATGTTGCACTACATTTTCGAGGGTCGCATCCTTCATCCAGGCTCAGGTTTTGCATTGCAGTGCACGGCTTCTGGCAACCCTGTACCGGATATTAAGTGGACTGTAGATGACACGGCTATTCATAGTGCGGGTTACGTCCAGCTTAACAATGCCATTGATAATGAAGGGCTGAGAATCAGCTCCCTCAATCTGAGTGTAACATCTGCGAGAGATGGAGGTGAATACAAGTGCATCGCGTTTAATAGAGCTGGTCAAGTGGAACACGCAGCCAGAATCGACATTTTTGGTGAGTAAGTATATTATCTAACTCAAATTTGTACCAGTGTCAGTCCTGAGAAATTCCCAGAGAAAACCTACTCGTGTTATAGTATTATCAAAATTTGAGATAAGTAATGCGAGGAAATGAGAAAAGTTCTTGAACTTGTGGAAATAGGAAGGTGCATATTAGTAATTACTGAATTACACTGTATTTACTTGATGTGTGATATTGTGCCTAAAATAATTTCATAGAATTATTCATTATCTACTGCAATATTGCCGGGGTGTTACCCAAGTTCATAATTTCATAAAAATGTTTGTTGTTAGTTTTAATACTTGTCCAGCCCTCAAGTGCTATTAAACATAATGTTTCATCGTCGGTGTCATCGTGTGGTCAGATGCTGGCAATCCAGCGTTTTTAAAAGACGCAAAGTCTTATTTTTATGAACGTCTCTTCGATTTTTCCCTCGGCTTTATTGCTTACAAGCCCAAGTTTTTAATGCAAAGTTATGACGTTATTCGGAGGAACACCATTTCTCACGCTTTCCCTTGATAGTTGGGGTCATGCTGGCGCTTCCGCCCGATATTTCATGAATTTCATTTCCGAATTAATCTTTCATACCTGTTTAGCAGAGATAAGTTTTCGCATACGATTCTTGCTCTGATAGTGAACATAAGCCACTTGCAGGCTTTGGTGGCAGACCACCCACAATTCATCAATTGCACATTATTTTTTGCGAATGACCAGCAAATTCCATCGCTGAATATAAGACAGATATCAAACTCAGCTTAGCATTTAGAGAATGTCCTTTTTTATTACAAAAGCCAGACCTCGTAAATAAGGCAGAGGACGAGGAGCATAATGTTGGAATTTGATCAGGTTGGCTTATCGAATGTTTATTAATGGTCATAGAGGTTTTATAGAGGACGAAGCACGTTTGTTTCAGATGATATAGGCTAATATTTGGAATCGTAAAATTAATTCGACACAACATTACCTAGCGGCAGTAAAAAACTTCTGTCTCACTCTATATTTTTACCTTGAATTGCAAAGATATCCATCATGCACAAGTTTAAGGTAGTGTTAGGCGAAATTCAAGTGGTTTTTCATGGGCCATAATCGAACATGGCCTGAAAGTGTTAAAAGAAGGCAATTCGTCTTCAATGGTCTTAATGGATCTGGTACGCGTCTCCGGACCCCATTACGATACTTAATGAACAGTTTCGCCTTCAGCAAACCATTAGTTTACGGGTGCAGCAAAGATTAATTAACGTTTTTATGTGGAATATACAATCATCGAGTGTGAAACAAAAGCATGTGGAGGATTTTATCGATTTTCACTTTAGGTTTAGGAAGCAGCTTCCCGCTAGGGCGACACGTTGCATCTAAAGTATCTCAGCTCGATCTTACGTTGCAAATGTTTTAAAATGACTATGTTTTCTAATTTTTTGAGGACTTTGTGGCATCTGTTCTTATTAAATTATTAAATTTTTGGGCCTAATGACCTATATGAGATTTCATTACAGCCACGTTAGCATTTGTTTTTTGTATCACCCTAATGAAGTCTGGATGATTTTGGACAAAGTCCAAGATGTAAACATATGTTACATCTTGGTAAAAATATTTTTTTGTGTGTGATTAAACGGTTGAAAAGTTATAAAGCAAATAGAATCCACTTGTAATCAAATAATGTTAAATACATTTCTTTTGGAAAGTTTATTGCAGCTATTCGTATTTGATGTACATGTAATGTCTTAACTGTGCATATTCCTTTGGCTAGGCCAGTATGGCGTAGGTAGACGCATTCTTGTAAAAATGTAAAATCCCCAACATCCCTACGCATTTAATTTTCTTTTAATTTATGCTGCTTATCGTAACGATTAAAATTAATTGTCTTAGAAATGCTGATCTACACATATAACATGTAATTTAACTACAAATACTAAAGAGATTTTACCCATATAATGTTTAAAATGATTACGGTAGGTGTATGCCCCCTTCATACTAATTTTATGTTCAGAAGCATTTTCAATAGTGATACCTTATCTTTAAAATAGTTATTCGCTGTTAACTACTGTATTTGACGAAGTTTTTTTTATAAATTTTGTTCCTACAGCTCGTTTATACTTGGATGTTCTAGTACCCTTACAGGAAGGTGAAATATACATATTTAAAACCAAATTCAATAGACTGCAATCTGTATAAAATTGTCTATGTCCACCATTGGTAAAATTTATGCTTGTATTTAAGCTACGAATATCTATGAACCTGAGCCTATCCCAATGATTTTCAGGGCTGCTTGGGTATAAAGGGCACGTCTAAAGTGATACATCAGTAATGGTGTTTGATGGAAGATTAGATACACGGGCAACCGGAAATTAATGCCGCATCCAGAATGATAATAAACTAGGTTCATGTGCGTGCTTGGCCTAACCACGAATTTAAGCCAACTGCCAATTTCATGATGCATTCCCGAAGCTAATGCAAAGTTAGGGTTTCTGACCCTTGTGCATTTTCCAAATTACATACATTTCATACACAGCACGAGGGATTTCTACTATGATGAAAATGGACAGACACTTAAAACGCTGGACATCAAAGGTTTTCACAAGCGCACCCTGTTCAAATCCCAACAGACTGCTGTTGATGCCATTTGTCAATTTAGAAACTTTCGGTTTTGAAATGCAATTGTACAGCATTGTATTGGTAGTAGTACAAATGGGTGCAAAATAAAGCATGTAAATTCGTTATAAAGCAAATTAACCATATGGTATGTAAAAACTAAAGAATTTACTTAACTTATTTGGCATTCATAAACGCGATTCTATATGTTCTATATGGTTAAATTAACAATTGGCTTTTATAGGACTGTAATTTTCAAAGTCATTTAAAATTTTTAACCCTGATCACAACATTTTACAGACTTTACAAACTTTACAGTTTTTTGACTATACGCGTGAAACAGAAAATACTTCATGAAAAAATTTACTTCTAATTAGAAGTATTAGAATTTCATAATTAGAAACAAATGGTGTTGGAATTTTTTTGCACCATAGTAAAGAACTGTTCGAGTGAGCCTTTCTAATGATATACAGTATTGTTAACCAAACGAAAAAAGTTTTTGCCTTACTCAAATTTCTTGAATATTCAGTAGGATAGCGCTTATATGTATTTCAGATTTCAATTTATTTTGGTAGGTTCGCCCTTCATTCGTGCAATGTCCGAAGTGTCAGCAGTAGCAGGGGCTAATTTGTATCTTCCTTGCCGTGCAGCTGGCTATCCCATTTCGTCATTAAGCTGGGAAAAAGGTAATAAGTTGTTCGTTTGCTTCGGACAGTGGTTTTCCATATATCCATAAATATTGTCAAAGAGTGCATGCTGTCTTTTGTATACACGTACCATTTTGTTTCGACATGGAACGTGTATAGTAAATAATGCGTTTCTGTACGACACGTCGGCTTTAATTCATTTTCTGGTGGAGCGATAATAAATTTGATTTTCTAAACACAAGCACAGCGCAATGGTACAAAAACTGTCTCGCAAATGCGGTAAACGGAAATTAATACGAACAACACACGCGTTTCAGACGTGCATTATGATCACCGACTATTAATCATGTGGCCTTTAGCGCAATTTCAACTTTTTCGTCACGTCTGTGCGAGAAAAACAGAACGGGAACAGGATATGCTGGAAATTTGCATATTATAGCCTTTGAGACAATTTCCACGCTGAAATCAGGCAGCGTTGCACCGCGGTTGCACATTTAGCGAGATATTCTTTATTTGCACTGATGTTTATAGTGACCTGTTATTAATCTTGTCGAATTAGCGCAGTAACTGCTGAATTATGCAAATCTATGAATCATGACGTGTAGTTCACTGTACATGTATCTAGCTTTAAGCTTAGAGGAATATTCGTACAGATTTTTGAAATGCTTTCTTCGAGGCTTTTGCAGTATAATTTATGCACTAGATATTTCGTCACAGCTCATTCTTCTTATTCATTGTTGCTAGGAAAGAAACTACAGCAAAAATAGAAGTTTTAGTGTGCATTGTTATAAAATGTTTCTTATGCTTAAAGTTGCGGAAAACTTGAACATGTTAGGACCCTCGTGCTAAACATTTATGATGCCAGTCATCACATCAAACTTGGTTAACAAAGTTTTCCACAGACATTACAACTTCCTCACCACTTGAATTGTCTGCTTTAATGTCAGTTTAACGAAAGCTAACTTTTCGTAAAAATTCTAAGGACGTAGTAATACTTTCGTTGTTTTCCAAAATTAAAACAGAAAATGCCATAAAAGCAAAAGAGCAATTTTGCCTCTTAAGTCACGTCTGAGCAGCGCACTTCAGCTTCCATGTAACCAGGCCGTAAAATGATGAATCCATATTCTGGCGCATGCACCTTTGAAATATTCATGGGAAACGCAAGAATAAGAAAGATAAAAAGTTTTCACGTTCAAGATGCATCCAGCATATCTTGTCTCAGTCGTGGGCCTCCAAGGACCCCTATGTTGAGTCCCTTTTCGGTAATTCTCTTCGATTTGTTCGTTTCGTAACTGATTTTTTCGCTAACCGCTATTCCAGTAGAGCATGGCCGACTACGAACTGCTAAAATCTCCTGCATTTGCCTACCTACGAACCTTTATTAGCCGCCAGGGAGGAATTTTACCCTAGGACATCTCTGGTTACGACCCTTTTTCATGAATTTCAAAGTCGCACAATCGCTTTATTGCTAAGCGTTTAGAAATTCGTCTTCGGTTAATACGCTTATAGATAAATTACCTAAACCACCAATTTTCAACTTGGTTTGGCCATCTGTACAAGCTAAAGTAACTGTTTCGCATAACGGATCTTAGATGGCGCTGCGAGTTGAGAGGGTCCTATTTTCGAAAATATTTTCAGATAACGTGTTGTTTTAATTCTATACATTTGCTTTGACGTCAAGGTTGCATCCAAAAAGCAAAATTGAATACATTTTGTTCTGCCATTTCCCCTAATGTTGTTCTGTAAATATATTCTTACATCCACATTTTAAGCATGTTTTCCCCAAAAAAGATGCTCAAATGGTCAAAACGTCAAACTTAATAAACTATACTTTTCAACCCAAAGTGTCTAATATCTTGATATGTCTAATATCTTAATATCTTGATAAGTCAAACATTTGAAAATACTAGTTTCTTATGAAATTTGTCGATTTGTGAATCCAATCTCACGTCCACATCTATCCAAAATTGGGGTCGATTAGATTTTCCATGCAATGATTCATTGCTTCAAATTACATTGTATATTTTTCCTTTTTTTAACATTTAGATGGCAATACCCTTCCCATGGACCGTAGACAGATAGTGTTCTCGAATGGCACGCTTTTCATTCAGAATGTGGACAGAATTCAAGATGGTGGCAAATACATTTGTATTGCAAAAAACGACAGAGGAGACGTTGCCAGACAAAATGTTATAGTTAAAGTCACTGGTAAGTTAGGAGTTGATAAAACTCCCTTGACTCATCGTGATTCAAACTTACGACTTCTTGGCTTTAAACCAAATCCTCAACTAATTCACCCAGTCACGTTTCTCCGCTTGCTGGGACGCATACATACAACCCTTCGTGAAACTGGCTGAATGATGTCCTAACGAGTGCTTATTTTCTTAGTGCCTCCAATCATCGATCCCATGTCATTTTCTCAAGCTCTGGTGTTCAGAGTTGGTGCCAGGGCACGTCTTCAGTGTGTTGTCAGTCAAGGGGATCTTCCACTTACAATATCGTGGCTTAAAAACGGCAAAGATTTGACCTCTGATTTAAATGTGCAACTTCGAAAGGAAGACGAGTTTTCGAGTGTTCTGACATTTTTGAGTATTTCTACTAAGCACAATGGGAATTACACTTGCATTGCTACGAACTCTGGTGGCGTAACAAACCTGACCACGCAAATTACTATTGAAGGTAAGAATAATTTTAATTTCAACCTGGCCTCTGGCAAATTTTAACTTACTACTTATTTTATACGCAGGGAATATTGGCACACTTGTGCATGTGAATGTATACTCCTAACAATGTAAGATGTGCTCATTCATAGCCTGGCAGATATTTTTCGAATATGGAGTCATTGGGACTAATAAACGCGAATAAATGCGATTTAATTCATGGCTTGATTTTGCGTCAATATTAGTTGTAAACACCACTTACAGTTTAACTCCTATATTTGAGATTACGATCAATGGTTCCTCCCGATTGGATCTTGCAGTTCCTCCTAAATGGCTCCTTCAACCTTCGGACACCTCCACTATTTCTGGAGGAAATGTTAGCATTGACTGTGCAGCAGATGGATATCCAAAGCCCGAGATTACCTGGAAAAAAGCATTAGGTTTGTTAAACTTCCTAGCCTGATAAAAAAGCAAGCACCCGTTAGAGATGACTCCAACGCCTTCATGTGAATTATTGATTTCATAATTAAGTTTGAACGATTTCATCACACGTTGTCCATTCCTAGGCAGACATACTGGAGAATACAAAGACGCTGCTATGGGCAGTTATAGAGTGGTCATTCGTTCGAATGGCTCGCTGACCATTACGGGGGCCACTGATGATGATGAAGGGCATTACCTGTGCGAAGCTAGCAACGGCATTGGAACAGGACTCAGCAAAGTCATCAATCTGAGAGTGCATGGTAGGCCATTTGTGTTCTCATTAATTTCATGGCAGAATTCATAGAAAGATGTTGGTTTTTAGCTTCTGCCTACTTTGATGTCAAATACCAAAATGCGACGGCCAAGAAATATGATAGATTGACCCTGCAATGTGAAGCAAGAGGAGATTCTCCTATATTTGTATCTTGGATGAAAAACAGCATCCCACTAAATACGGATTCTAATAGCAGGTATTTGGCCAGTTTTTACACTTCTGTTTTAAACAATTGGGTTTCTCAAAAATACCTTTTAACTTAACTTTAACTTAGTCTTGATTTAAATTCATTTTCCACGAATATCTTTCCAATTATGGACAAAAATCGAAAGTAAAAAAATTGCAAGGAATTTTTTTTTCAAGTTTACCATTTAACTTTTGAAATTTTGTACCGCTGAAAGCAAAATAGGAAAACTTCCCTGGTTTCTTTTAATTTCTTTTCAAATGAGAACCTTCAACGTAATCAATAAAAGGCTGATTTCACAAAAAGAAAAGTTGAACAGACCTACCAATGCCTCTTTTACGTACATGTATATTATTAAAACTCCTAGCCCTCTTTTTGCTTTAGAAATTTGATAGCACGTAGGCTTATCTTCTTCATTGATCTGCTATGCAGCATTGTATTGCCAGGTTAATCTCATATTTTACGTGTCCCTGATCTATGAAAAGGAAATCTGATTTCCATGACAGGTGGAAAATGAGATTGCTATCTCCAGAAAAGAAATAAACACAAAAGAAATGTAATCCTGTCATATAGACGCTAGACTTACAAAAATCTTCGTTGAGTTTGAGACCGTATACGTTTATCAAATAGCTCTATTTAATACTAAAAAAGATGCCCGATTTTTTAGACAATGAAATATAACGACGGTATACCTTCAAAGCCTCGTGAGTCTAATTTTTTCCGAAAAATTGTAACCTTAATGTACATTTAAATTCTTGCACATTTACAAGCATATACAAAAACCAGGTTGTTGTGACGATTATAGCGCCTTCCAACACTGATGCCTAGCTATTTTTAAAAGTTATTTATCTCTCCTGTAAAATTTGAAATACTGGACATACGAGGGTTTGCAAGAATACCAACAATAATCAAGTTTGGTGCACCTGCTATCATTGGTAATGCAAAAGCCTGCTTATGCCAGTGTGTTTAATAACATTTTGCAACATATGTTTACTATTTACCGTTTATTGGACGACATTTGGTGCACTAGCTGGTTTGATTGTTTGAACTGGTTTGAATCGATTGTGGAAAATGTCAAGAAAAAGAATCGGCGAGTGGGAAAACTCAAGACACCCATAAATTCTTGAGAGAGTAGCCATACTAACTTGCTCTCAAAAGCCTGAGTGATAAGAATAGCCAGTGCTTCATCAAGACTGTCATCTCTCTTTGTTAGGCCATTAACCCGTTTCCCTGCATTTTCTAGATTGACAAAGACTGACCGCTCGCTTCCCCATGGTCTTATGTCCGAACTGACCATCTCGAGTGTGGAAAGGCAGGATGAAGGCTCCTATTATTGTTCCACTTGGAACTCCTACGGGAGAGATGAAAGCCTTATTCAGCTTGTCATTAAAGGTTAGGCTGGCTCAGCGTCCTTTATTCCTCTTGTCACGCTGCTTTTTAGTTTCCAAAGAGTTTTCTACGATTGAAATTGTCTCGATTTGTTTTCAAAGAACCCCCGGACATGCCAGACAATGTGAAAATAGTGGACCACGGAGGGCGAATTGTGACGATGTCCTGGGTCCAGCCCTACAATGGTGGCAGCGTGATTACCGAATACATCGTCCAATATAAACGAGCAGCTGGTAACATCAACGATTTTCATTTCTGGATCGTAAACCTGAATGCTCTTAAAACGAAATTGCTTTATTTTCAAAGATGAATGGATGGCTCATCTTCCAAACGTAACCGTGTCTGGAAGAAACACCTCCGCAATTGTAAGAGGTCTGCTGCCTGGCACGCCCTACAGCTTCAGGGTTTTGGCCAGAAATAATGTCGGTGTTAGTCAACCCAGTAATGGGGTGGGAATCACAACTGCTGAAGAAGGTAATATATTCAGAAATTCAAAAACATATGCCTATGTGTTGATTTCAGTAAAATGACGAATTGGTTATTTAGCCCCAACAGGACCACCACTCGCTTTAAGTGCTAAACCAATAGGACCAGATTCAATTGTATTGGCATGGAAGGTGAGAAACGATATTAAATATCATGGAATGTTGGCGAAAATTCTGAGTTAAAGTAACATTTTTTGCAGCCCCCACATCCCGAGCAATCCAACGGTGACATTTTGGGATACTACATTGGGTACAAAGCCTATAATTCGTCAGAAAGTTACCAGTACATTTCCATCGAAACGAGCAAAGGTGCCAGCATTGGCCTGAACTTTAAACTGCCCAAACTTAAGAAATTTACCAAGTACATCCTCGCCGTCCAAGCTTACAACAGGATGGGCAAAGGCCCATTCTCTCAGGAGATCATGGCATCCACTGAAGAAGATGGTAGGTTGGGTGTCTCGGTTGCAATATTCTACAGTATTTCATGAGTAATTGTCACTTTTTACATGTATTGACTTTTTTGTGTTTGTATTAGTCCCTGAAAAACCACCGGAGCATGTGCAATGCTCAGGAATAAGCCCTCGAAGTATCAATGTGAGTTGGAGTCCGCCAAGCAAGCAACATCAACATGGCATTATCCTAGGATACAAAGTTTTTTATTTGCCAAATAGAGAGAATGAAGGTAACACTTATTATATTGCATTTAATATTATTTTTGCCGAATTTTGTTTCCAAAAGCTAAGTAATTAGAGGAAATTAAAGTGCCCCATCTGGCAATTCTTCCAGGAACACTGACAAAAGACGAAGCAAATTTATTTAATTTTTTTGTTTATTACGTCATAATTTATATTTATAGCAAAAGTAACGTTAGTCATATTAATCAATGAATGAACAGAAATCAGTGAAAGACAACTTTTCGTTCACCACGCACATTGTACTATCCTTGCAAATCTGAGAAAATATCGATCTTTGCGACGATCAATATACATGCATTTTCCACTCAATGTTGGTGGCTCCATCTTTTTGCCTATTTTGCCAACAATTATTTTCTGGGAGATTTTAAATGACATATTCTGTGAACATAACTTTTTAACTTTTTTGCAGAAGTAAGCAATTTGGCAAAGTCTGTGCTGAAGACAGACATGCATCAAGCTACCCTTCACGGTTTGGAGGTATTTACTAATTACAGCGTTAGGACATTAGCATTTACTAAAATCGGTGACGGTGTGATGAGTGACCCTGTCTATTGTAGTACATTAGAAGATGGTAAGTATTTTTAGTGAATTTTATTTTTGATTTTGAGAATCATTTTTCGTCTTTTCAACAGTTTTAATCATTACTGGCTGTTGTAATCAAGCTTGAACATTAGACAATTATTGCAGAATTGTTTTCCAGTTCCTGGTTCTCCCGACGACATAAAGGTTTTAGTGAATTCGACCTCCAAAGTTGTCGTGGTGTGGAAAGCGCCATCAATGCCTAATGGACCGATTATTAAATATTTTGTTTATATGCGACCAAAAATGGAAAGGAAGCAGGTATGGTTTCCATGTGTTTGCTTTTTTACAAAAATGGCACAGAGTGATTTTGTGTTTAAAATAATATTATTGTTATGATTTTAAGGATACCAAACGTTTCACCGTGGATTCCCATAGTTTAATTTTGGAAATTGATGGCTTAAAAGAAAGTCAGCATTATGACTTCTGGGTTACTGCTTCGACAAGTATAGGAGAAGGACAGAGCACCAGGGTCGTTACTCAGAATCCAAGAAATCCAGGTCATAAGATGTTATAATATTTACATTTTACCTTAGACCAAAGCTGCTATAAATCTATGAGCAAATAGTAACCTACTATGAAATTTCTATAGTTGTGGCAAACATTGCCACTTTTTCGTCCCAAATTATTGGGCATTGGAATTCAGACGTTAAACTTCCTTGCCCCGCAGTTGGAATATCCTGGCTTCAGCGAGAGTGGTTTAAAGGGTAAACTTTTAATTACTAAATTTCAATGTGTCTTATTATTTGAATTAAAACTTTCGATAATCAAGCAAACAAAAATTGAAGGGTGTCCCTTGGTTGAGTTGAATCAATTACAGTGTACATGTATGACATTCAAATTTTACATATATTTTCTAGCGGTCAACGTCTTTCAAGTAGTGCCTCAATGCCAATTAGCGTGATATCCAATGGTTCAATGCTACTCAAGCAGGTCCAGAGGTCAGACTCTGGAAATTATACGTGTAGGGTGAAAAACGATTTTGGCAAAGACGAAGTTACCCATCAACTTTTAATTCATGGTAAGAGGACCACATTGTAATCTTATTGTAGATTTCATCAAACTACAAATACAGTATGTTGTTATTTTAGCACCGCCAGATCCCCCTATTGCAATAGTAACAAGAACAACAATTTCGTCAGTGGATTTAAGTTGGAAGCCTCAGGATAATGGTGGACGTCCCATTAAAGGTAATTATAACTGGTTGCATTATTCATCAACCATGTTTCAAAATATATCCTGAAGTGTTCGAAAGAACAAAGCAACATTATTGAGAGATTGCTGTACGGTACTAATTATTCGCACATATTTTTAGGTTATTTTATTCGATATAAAAGAGAGTTCGGAGAATGGGAAGAAGCAAAAGTGGGCCGAGAATTCACATCCTACACCCTTCAAAATTTACAATGTGGAACAACTTATCAAATCACCATTTCTGCCTACAATAAAATCGGGCCAGGGCACCACAGTGACGTCGTTATGGCCAGCACAAAAGGAGCAGGTAACACAATTGTCTGCTGACACAAATTTGTAATATTGTACTCATACTGACAAATTTTAAATATCGCTTTTCAGCACCAGGCGTTCCTAAGATGCAAGATGTCCTATATCCCAACGTAACCTATGCTGTGCTGAGGCTGATCAATTGGCCCAATGGAGGATGTCCGGTTCACTATTTCGTTTTACAATACAAGCAAGCTTATGAACGCGATTGGGACCTTATTTCAAATAACGTGCAAAGGCAACACGAAAATGTGCAGATTACTGATTTGAAACCCAGTGAAAAATACGAATTATTGGTCACGGCTCATAACGATGCTGGATCAACGAAAGCTAAATACGAATTTACTACTCTCAGTGGTAAGTTTTCCTAAGTATTTAAATAAACTTTACAGGTTTATAATTGGAGAATCGCCGTTGCACACAAAATCTCAAGGCACTTTTGAATTTTATAAAATCCCAAAATTAATCCTGGAAATTGAAGATGACAGGTATCAGAAACTTAAATGAAAAAAATCAAGAAATCGCAGAAATCGCAATTAATTTAACAATGAATTAGCCTTTATAATTTTAAAGACCTTGCCTCTATGGGTGATTTGAATTTCAAGGGAAACAATCATGAACAATTTGGACAAATTTACTTATAACGGAAAGCTTTAATTTTTTCCAGGATTGTATAGCCAGGATAGACCTGCTGCCACTGGCACGGAAATCCAGCCATTTTACCTGGATGTGACGATAATTATTCCTATTGTCTCGTCAGCCATTACTTTGTTGATTATCCTGGTTGGAGTTTGTATAATTGTCCGTCGGAGGCGCTATGCTGGATATAGGCACACAAGTAAGGAGCATGTTTGTAATAGATATTACGTGTGTTTTGATTATAATTGCGTTTCTTGCAAATATTCAAACAAAATTAAATTTCTAATAATTTCACTATCACATAATGAACTTGGTATTTAAACAGAAAACTTGCAAAGATAGCATTTATAGTTTTGAAGCCTCAAATCTTTCCTTCGTAAGACATTTTATGGCGGCATTTTCTAGTCTCGACACCAAGATAATATATATTTCGATAGCATACCTGCAAAACCTCGTACGTCAGATTTTGTCGGAAATTAAGTTTTTGCAACCCTAATAATCGTTTGAACTTCCCCCTTATTTCTGTACAAAACATGTGTTGTGGCGACTACAGCGCCCTCCAATACTGAAGTCTATTTGTTTTAAAAATAGTTATTTACTTCGCCTGGAAAATTTCAAAAATTGGAATTACAAGGTTTTGCAAGTATAGTCCAATCATCGATATGTAGCTTTTAAGCATGACGTTAATCTTGAATTTGATTTAGCATACATGTATCGCTATGTTTTATATAATTTCAATTAATCATAATACCAAGTGCATATTACACATTTTTTAATGAGCAGTATGCTAGCACTGATTTGTCAACCGATTTTTGTTGATCAAAGCAAACTGTAAACTGAATTAAGTTTTGAAATGTGTTGCTCATGCATAACACAAGATGGCACTGCCAGTACTACTGCATTGCTCATGGGTTTCTCCAGGGCTGTCCTCATTGTCGTTGAGTATCTTCATGTACAAGCTCGCAGTTTTGGTATTCAATCACTGTCTGTTGCTAATTATATAGCGTTTGTGCCTTCAGGATACACCGTAGATGAAGCCAAATTTTTTTAAAACCATGGCATTGCAAGGAAAATGCCAAAGGTTTTGGTTTGAGTCTGTAATAAGATATACCGTACATGTATTTTTTGAATGTGCACCTACTGTACATATGTGAAATGTTAAAAACACGAGTTTCCCACCAATGCACGAAAGATAGCAGTGATTGCCGCTTAAACTTACCCTAAAATATTAGCTTCCCACCAGCACAATAATGGTAGCAGTGATTGCATCCTTACAATATCATTATTTTTTGAAATAACATTGTCACTTCGTGATTTGTCATAGCAACGTAACAGCGATAGTTAGCTTAATAGTTAAAAAACATCAACTTAATGTATGGGTCGTGATGTTCAAGCTTTATTATGCAAAGGTTGCATTGAAAAAACATTTTCTGGCAAACGAACATTCATCTTTTAATTACTAAAGTCAGCATTAAATTGCGCAAAATGGATCATCAGCCACTTGAGTTTCTTTTAAATCATGTTCCCTTGCTTCATTTTTGCCCTCTCTGTGGTCTTAATATTGAAGAAATTCAATAATCTTTGCTATTTAGCAATATAAAGTTGCAGTGACCTGGAAATTTGATTTATTTATATTTTCAACACTATGTTTTTAAGGCCCGCCCTGTGTATCTTATGAAGTCCCACTGTGATTCGTGCGTTGATTCCCTGTGATTTAGTATCACTGATTCGTGACAAGTTAATAAATGTATTAATGACGGGCTTCGTGCATTTTTCATGACATGCAGCGCTGCTAACAAATGATCATCAAACATAAAATAAGAAAATCTGAAACATTTAGAGGGTTCATAGTAGTACATTTTTTTTTCATTCGCAAAGATAACATATATTCATTGTTTTTGGGTTGGGACACTGGGAGGTGTGCCCATTTGTTTTCTCGTTGAAAATGACTGATCCCTTTCCAACTTTGTTAATTGCCTTCTAACATTTCTGAAATGATCCTCTCTGATATTCCCTGATTCTGGCCTTTTTGTTATCCCTAGAAACAAGTGGGCACAACGATTTGACACCTGACAAAGACTGCAGTGGGGACAGAAAAAACCACCAGAAGCGCCCTTTGCATGAGCAACACACGATCAATAGAAACTGTAGTTCAAATCATATTGACAATCAAGAAAGCAAAGGTAAGACTTTCTAAAGAGTTGCTTTGAGCTTGTAAAAAGGTTAGGACAACGACTTTGATACACCCAGTTATTAATGAAGACAATGCTTCCGTGAATCAGGCAGCAGTAGGTACTATCTGCTTGAAATTTGTCATTAAGCCTAATACTTGGGCTTAGCAAAATTTATGCGCTGTCTCAAGCAAAGCTGTTCGTGACACACATAATTTAAATTGCACACATCCTGCTGCTTCCACACTCTCACTGTAGATACTATATTTTTTGATACAGCACAAGGTAGTATAAAGTCTAAACATATCGGCTGATGTGAAATGAAACCATGATTTGTGAAATGAAATGTTATTTGCTTCCGTACAAATCAAAATACACAATGATCCATACAGCCAATAGAATATTTTTATTTGAATGAGATATGATTTACCTATACACCAATATTATTGCCAAACCTGGAGAGGCTTAAGTTAATTTCCACAATTCCACGTATTCATTCCCATTGCTGATACGAAAGGTCATTAAATACACGTACATGCATACATGTAAGTTATTTAATTCTTCCTGTATTTTTACGTAATATTATTTTCGTTACAGGAGGCCCTGAAGAAATTTGCCCTTATGCCACTTCAAATTTGCCTGGATGCACAGAAGACGAGAGGGCGTACAGCTTGCAATTGAAAACATTTGGTCACCACGAATACAACCAACGAAACGAGGCCAAACACCCTCCTCCTTATCCAGTAAGTAATTACTGGCCATGTTAAATAATCTGTAGAACCTTTGTCGGGTACAAATTTAGTCCAGAATTTCTCTTCTCTCTTCTGGTGCATGTTTTCAAATCCAGCAACTAAAAAAAACGCCTTAGCATAATCCTTGATCCAATGTTTGAATGCAATCCAAAGCCTCTTTGCTCCAATGCTCGAGTACCAGACGAAGAGAAATTGAAGCATGTTAGGAGTTTAGGAAATTCGCCGATATATCACTCGAAATGAACTGTGGCTGCCAGTTCCTTGTTCGATGGTATGCTCCACTCATGGCATGAGCATTTCTTCAATTTTTTTCTAGGGCAAGAATAATCTGTATTCGTCAGTGATATCGAGATCCAACACTGACGCTGGAAAAAGGCGAGGTAAGAATCTAATACACCTCTCCTAGCTCGAGTCAAACATATTTGGCTGAGGATATGAGCTTACGGCATATTAATACAATGTGGTGCACATATTTTTTTGCAAAACCTGCACACACAGTTTCGCATGATTAGTTTCTGGGTTATAAAGAACGTCTTAAAACTGTAGATTATATGTGCAGTTTGAATAGAATATTGCCCAGATGGTGACATTTATATTTTGGTTTCCTCTTTCACACGAGAATATCAAGCTTAATTCGCTTTTGCCGACTTTGATATTAAAATGTTGCATCGAAATATTAGTGCTATACAATATCAGGGTGTCAAACTGGATTTGATATCGCAAATTCTATGAATTTTCCTAGATTTTAAAATATTTTCAATGCATAATAAAGTAGTATGGAACCATTCAAGTTTTACATGTACATGTATGTCATCTCTAAATAGTGAATTTCAGAAACATGCTCTACTACGGTGATGACATGATCATTGGCCAAAATTGCCTACTATGATATTTGTTTGCAAAATTGGATGACAAGTAATGTACTTTTATTTTGTGAATTAATCAAGGGCAAAAACTCCATGATCCTAATGTAAATTTCATGACTCAATTATGACTTTATGACATGTAGACACCCTGAGTCTATGAAAAGCCCTTATTAACTCAAAAAACGTCATTTCAATCCCACTTTATAAAGTTAGGCTTTTGATACCCTCGTAAACCTTGGGGTATTTTAAGGTTGCAGAAGTAACTTAAAGGACAGATTCATGTTTCAGCTTACATGTTTCATTTTTTTCAACAAACATTTTAAAGCTCAAAGAAATTGACCACGTTCACCAGATGATTTATTAAATGGAATGCGAATGCGTTTTTTGATTTGACACGGACTTTTATGTACTACTAATGTTATAAGACATATTCTATTCAAAACTGAACCAATTTTTACAAATTCGATTGCTGGTGAGGCATTTTGAAGGTTTTCTTTATTGGCCAATTTCCAACAAATTTCTTTCTGAAGGATGGCGATGCTCTATCACGTCAGAATACAATTTCTTCCAAAGTTACTTTGAATGTTTACGCCTTTGATTACGCTAATGCGTTTTGTCCAAATTTGCCCAGATTTTCCAAGGGGTTGGCTCTCTTTGGGGGAACTGTTTTTGGGGGCGATCATTTTTTAAAACTTTCGGGGCATAATCATACCTTTTTTGCGCATTTCATACTTCATCAAACAGCAGCGATGAGCATCATCAGAGCTCGTCATCGATCATGAAACGGCACAGCCTTCCCGATTGCCATTCCCTCGCTAAAAAGGCTCGTTTTTTTTCTCCATCAGCGATTTTTGGCTTCGA
Source organism: Kryphioiulus occultus (assembly GCA_034687865.1). Lineage (NCBI taxonomy): Eukaryota > Metazoa > Arthropoda > Diplopoda > Julida > Julidae > Kryphioiulus > Kryphioiulus occultus. Next base: position 58,941 of record JAQGAF010000194.1, read on the forward strand.
TATCAGTCAGTATAACGAATATAAATTGTAAATAGTTTGTGTACGTTTTCGCAGAAACTGCCAGCAGGAGTTTCCTCTCGTGATTATATTGATCAGGGTGTCATTTTAGCCCTAATTGCGAACCTTTGCTCATCTTCCCATTTGTCATCGCTAGGGCTCTCACTTTCAGCATAATTTTGCCAAGTTTCCCTTTTTTCACTTCGCCAAAAATGATGAACTACGTTCTGCAGACGTCGAGGCTGAACCTCGAAAAAGCAGTGCCGCACCTAATCGATTCGCAGAAAAGTGACAGATAGATAGGCGAGCATATTTAATAAAATTACGTCTGAACTAAGAATCCATTAGGGAGATGTTTTTCCCCACTTTTAAACGTATTACGGACGAACTTGTAGCGTTTTTTCGCCCATCACTGATAGCTTATACGTTCCCAATTTAAATAATGACACCGGCGAAGTGACACGTATCAAAATGGAATATGTTAATTTCCCTTTAATGACTTCCCAGATATGTTTTGATGTCGCCTCCTGATTAAAGTAATAGCTTCATCGCCGGGGCAACATTGGCACTGGCAAGCGTGTCATTCAGATTTCCCAGAAAATCAAGAAGGCTGGCTCCCCAACGTGTACGTGTATCACATTCTCTACCCCTACACAAATCGATATGAGCAATTGGCATTACCTGCTTCGCAAACGACATATTGGCTACCAATGTTTGGCAATCGTCGCATTCTTGCCAAGCTAAACAACCGACAGCGAATCAATAAACTATTTTTAGTGCAAAGTGATGAAATGGTCGGAAAAAAAATCACGAAATGCTGTGCTTACCAACTTACAGTATCTGTTTTGCAATTAAATAATTACGATAGTGCCCCATAAATTCACTTAATTCCACTATTCCTAGTGTAGAGCATTTAATTGTTTCTATTACATGTAAACATACAGGTAAGGTATTGACATGAGCTGTTTAATGGCATGCTTGATTATAACACTGACTTGCGTGGGCTTAACATTTTCATTTATTTCGCAATATTTATACTCATTGTTATACAGGTATTGTACTTCGTCCCCAGCGTTATCCAAGTGCTGAAGAAATGTATCCAACGCGGTCAGCGCCACCTAACGAATACCCATCAGTGCCGTCCCCAACATCGAGTAGCCAAAGAACTCACCTATTTCTGTTATTAGATAAAAAGTACGGTAGCGATTGGGATTTAAGGCAAACTACGGGAATGTCTTACATTACCCAATCTTCTCCGAGGTTGCCTGACCAAGCCCAAGGTAACTAATTCATCTTCGATAACGTATAATCCATTTCCTATCTACCAGAACCACAAGAAGGACAAAATGCTAATGAAAATTGATAGAAAATTAATTCTATTTAAGTTTTAATCTCGGTTTTTAAAGGCTAGTACGAGTTATTCTTACCTATTGTATTTGGCTATAAAAAAATCCCATTTGGCATCCTCGGATTTGGTTATCATAATAACAAAAGTTCTTAATTTGCAGTTGTTGGATTTTGCAATTTCCTGCGTTGAAAAATTGCTTCACAAGTCTAGAATAATAGAACCAAAGAGACAATCTTTTTAGATTTTTTTCCTTTATGATTTAGGCTATGGGCAAGACAACTTAGGAAACTAGTTTCAATTATTTAGAATTCAGCATCACGCTAGGTGTGTTCTGTTCCATATTCTATCAATTTCATCCGTAAACATTCAGCGAAAATAGGGAATCTTTTAAATATTAGACGATGTACTGTAGCTGAAGAAAAACCGTTATTTCGTGGAAAAAAAGCTCTTAGAAATATTGCCTCCATTATTTAAAGTGGATTTCTTTCTCATTTGAGTTCCGCAACATTGTGTTGGCAATTCCCCGATAATATATAATGCATTTAATTTGTAATAATTGTTAGTTCCTGATCTGCTGTACCGTGGTACAGACTCCAGCACGCCCAACGATTCCTCACCGGAGGAAATTCGAGCCAACAACTGTTGTAGATCCAACGACCTGACGCCAACTAATCATCAGCCAATGGAAAATCACAATTCCCTATTTCCATTCACAATGCAAGTACATGCTTTTCGTCTATGCTGATCTCAAGTTTGACGTCCAAAGTTGTACCTCCTAAAAGATGTGTCGAGGTCGTGAACCATTTAAATGGAGCCTTGTTCTCTCGTTTGTAAGCCAGCTGTTTGCGGATCAATTTTCTTTCTTGGATTATTTTCCCTAACAAACAGACACATTTAAAGGGGAAGCATTAAGCCATCATTCCATTTTAAAAGAACTTACTGTAAGCCAGCTTTTGTCACGTCAACAGGGTTTATGAATGTTTAAAATTTAGTTAAACCATGGCTTTTTGGAAACCTATCAGGCACTTTGCGGCCACACACTCAAAAGAAAAAATAAGTCGATGTGCTCATAAGCATCCAGCAGCAATTATTACTGTTATAAATATGATTGCAATTTTTATAATCAGAATACCCAAAAATACAGAAGCAATAAAGCGCCTTCAATCCACCGATTAATTTCATTTGATCGGTGTTGATTCATCAGGATTAGTGCAAGCAGTAATTATCATTATTGATTTTTCAGGTTATCATCAGTAGCAGCCATTGAAAATTCACAGCGTTACGAAGACCAAATGGGCATCCCACATCACAACTCACCAGGTATTTTAACGCAATATTATTTCCTCGAATTTAAAATCAAAACTCGTAGAAACATAAATTTAACACCAGACTGAGAAAAAGTTACAAATACGTTGCACTTTAAAAAGATTAGAAGATAAAAAGAGAAACAATATTAAGTAAATTATTAAGGGAAATGCACGCACCTTTTTTTTCTTTAAAAAAATTAAAGGAGTTCAGCACAGAAGGAATTGTGATAATCAAAAATAAGATTTTTTTCTCGTTTAGGGGGTAGATTCCATCCCGTCAGGCACCTAAATAGCAAAGGTTTGTCGGAAGACTATACCATAAAAGTGTGATATTTCCGTGCAGGAGCGGCTGTGTGAACTAACTATAAGATAAACTGGAGCAGTGCGAATATATCAGTTGGAGGTGCAGTCAGAAGGAGTGAAACTGAAGACGAAATTATTTTGTTTGAACGACTGGGAGAAAATCAATGGCTTTAACGTTGAACTCAACGAAACTCGAAAGCCCACATAGGCTACCTATATCGCTGTTAAACATATCGTTCATGTTGAAAAGTGAGAAACGTCGATGGAAATAATGGTTTAAAAACGTGTTCGCCAGCTCGAAACGCTGAAAAATCGTTTTTATCTAAATTTGACGACTAGGCGCTTGTTGTTTCGTGTGGGAACTGAAGAAGAGTTTGGAGGAGAGCCTGAAAATGCAAGCAAATTGGTACACGGAATATGGGATTATGAAACTGAAGAATTCTCCCCAAGGCCCATTCTGGTGGCTTTTTTCCCTTGACGAGTTGACACCACGAGGCTTGCCTGTTCGTTCCCATTTTGGGGAAAGCTATTTTCTTTCAATAACGAAAATGTCAACTAAATTGATCAGCCTAAGGACCGCTCGAGACTCGCAATGACATCAATAGAATCACTTTTCACAATTTCACTAGCAGTGATCGACGTTGCCACCATCGAAAAGTTGACGAGAAAGACAGAAACTCGAATCGAAACTTTTTCTAACAAAACCAAACCCGAGGACTATGGACATTCCGAAGTGCCACCAGCGAGAGTTGATTTAAAACGACAACTTCGACAAAAATAACGTAGGCCTACGAAACCGACGTTATACCAACACGATTGCCACAAACATGTCTTCCTGTTCGGTTCTTTCATTTTTAATATCGTGGAGGCAAACATGACATTCGCCCTAAATTCCTGCTGAAAGAAAATCAAATTTCGAGCACTGTAAGTCTGTGTATTACTTTTTTTATATAAAGAAGCGCTGTTGTTCTTAATTAAAATTACGCAGAAAACATGGCTTGATTTGCGTTGCTTTGTGTTTATTCGATTTTGATTATCGGTCTCAACGTTGATGACAACTGACAAGGCATCAGACCCGGTCCCAATTCAAGCTTAAAAACAACATTGACTTCAATGGCGATTTTTGAATTTGTAAAGTCTATCTAACATTATCCATTTTGTGATAGTAAGCCCTTGATTATTTCATTTAGATTTAACTGTATCACATAAGCAAACTTTTGTCTTGCTGCAATAAGCATCTTCTTAATTTTCGAAAGTAACATTTTTAACATTTTTTTATTTTAGATAATTTCGTTTAACTAATTAATTTAACCATAGCTGAGAGCTTATGTCTTGTTAAATGAGCCAACACCAAGTTCGAACCTTAGCTTTTTCAATCATGGTATGCAGAAACTTACTGGTACATTTACTCACAAGTCGGTATAAGATTCAGATGTCCAAAAGTAAATTCACTAGAAGCTCTCAAGCAATCAAGTTTATGAGCTAAGAATGAATATCTGACTCCATCTATAATCTTTCACACACTGTATATCACCCATTACAGTACTGAGCACAACGAATATTTTACAACTGAATTTGAGTTTCAGACTCCCTTCTTGTGGAATATACCAAGACTCTAAAAGCTACTCTAAAGGCGAGTTGCTCAAACTAAAAATTGGTTCAATCGTTCATTGTTATTTGTTAGGTGTAATTTCGGGGTTTAAATCAGGTTTGACTCGTTTTTTATTCCAATCAGCTTTGGTGCAATCTGGCATTGTATAGGCCTAGGTCAGGCTTTTTCCCTATTATTCGTCAGTTTCGTTATACGTTATTCACAGCAAAATTCTGGAATGAGTTTGACAGCGCGTCTAACAATGTTATTTGTAAAAAGTTACCCTGTACTGTGCCAGATTCGTACATGGGTTGAACATTATCATTTTTTTTCTTTAAATTTGGTGATCCAAAATAACGACTTCCTTCGAGTTGCGTTGCGGAAAAGCCATTCGCATGTAAACCATCCAATTGTAGCAACTTTAGAAGAAACATTTGAAAAAAGTCGCTGTTTTATTTGACTTTGTGGGGCATGCACGGGGATTTATGGCACGTTATTTGCCACTAACTTAAAATTTACAACCTTGATGCGTGGGATTTAATCCATTATCATACTCGAGTCTTGTGCAGGACGAGCCAAAAACTACAGATGGCGCTCTTCATGTCACGGAATGCTTGTTAAAGGCAACTTCAATGCAAACTATTTTCGATGTTTAAAAAATAACGAAATGAATGGAAGACAGTAAAATATCTTATGCTTGGTTCCCTCTAATTAATCCACCATTTTCGAATCATGTTCAAATTAATCAGTTGCTTCGCATATTTTATTTCAAGTTTTCTACCAATTTTGAGCAGCTTAAGTTTTCTAGTTTGAGGAGCAGCAATTAGAGGAAGAATGGAGGCGTGATTGAGTGAATGGTAAGTAGTTTACTTGATAAATTAATCAACTGGTCTTTGATCTTGCCAGCTCCTTCTATGTGAAGACGTCGCCCTCCGAAATTCACTTTCGTTATAGTTTCGGGTTTGACTTACGCACTAGAACTTGCTTTTTTTCTTCTAAATGTTACGTTATTCAAATTACCTCAAATTTATTTGTTTAATCGAGAATCAGTAGCCAGTTAGCCTACTGTAATTTTGCTACAGCCTCAATGAAAGGAAATCAGGCAACTCCATACACTGCCGTACGCAGAATTTTATTTCGGGGGTGCTGAACCACATCTCCTATGAAAAAATATCTGATTTGTTTTTGTGTAGAGAAAATTACTACCAAAAAGTGAAAATTTCGGGAGGGGCTGCAGCCCCCTCAGCTCCCCCTTGGGTACCGCACTGTAACGTTAGCGCATTTTTCGGGAGCCAAAGAATGCATTGAAAAATGTTATCATATTAAGAAACTAAACACCGTAATGTGCAATGCCTCTGTGACAAAACAAAGGTCAACCACTGACAAACAACAATTTTCAACACCCAAGAAGAACATATATGTACATGTATATGTATAATAATAGGGTTTAGTTGATTGACGGTACGGTGCTTATTTGATAAGGTCACGCAGTCACGCTGAAACATTCCCACATAAATCCCTTCACGAAAATAAAAACATCATTCGATAACTTACGTTTTATCAACACCCTCTTCTTGCAGTACTCTTGGACAAAAAAGTTCAAGGTTGACTGGTTCAGTCACGTGGTGAAATAGCCCACGTTTTCATCGCTTCCGTAGTTATGGCAACACCAGGACGCTTACAAGCGCATTCGGAAATCTAGTCACTTTGACGTTCTTAGCTCAGCAGCGTTCGGTATCTCATTAATTTCGCGATATGCTCATTTGACGCCCCCTAGCTTTGCCAATTCAAATAAGGTGCAAATCTACGTGTATCCACAAAGGGGGCCGAGGTTCGAAGTTGAACTAGTTCGATGAACAGGTGTACCGCGATGCTATAGCGCGATATTCGGTGAAGTTTAAACCAAGTTCGATATAAATCGTTATACATGTATCAAGAGTGTGTGATGATTGACGAGATTGAAATATAATGTTTGACGCTGCTGTAAGTTAATAAGTTTCGTCAAACAACTGGTGCTAGACACACATACTGTACATTTTTGTACCGGAATATACGCTGATTGTTAGGGTTCGCGATCAGTAATTTGCCGCCTCGTCTGTTGAAAATTGCGGGTAAGTTTGTTTGCTTTGTAGAAATAAATCTTTCATTAAAGAAATGTTCTGGAGATGAGGCCCATGCTTGTTATGAACTTTACAAAACGACTTTCAAAAGTTCAGTTTGTGGTATAATTATGGTGTCCTCATGACTGGGCTAAACACCCACCTTATAATCCTAATTCCCTGAAATGACAGCACCAGGGTTTACAATTGCTTGACAACAATTTAACTTAATGTAAGTCGTAATTAAACAGTATCTAATCTCGTATCTTGAGACAGAGTGACCTCTCAAGTCTCAACTATAAAAATAAGGAACTGTTGGGTTCTCGATCAGGTCATGATGCACGCCTGCAGGTCAGACTATATGTTTGTAGTTAATACCAGGCAAGAACGGTAAATAATTAATTGTCAAGTTATTGAACACTTTTTGCCAATTCATGGGATACATTTCTGTCAAGACAAGTAGACAACGTAAATGTACATGCTTAGACCAGAACATATTGATTTGAAACTGCAGTCTGCATATGTGAGCTTAATTCAATTTGCAGCTAGAAACCATCATACACTTGGTCAATTCAGTTTATTTTTTTATTTTTTAGGTACATATACATGTATATTCTGTCTGATATGACTACCTTCCATCTTTTTATGATCAAAAATTTATGATCAAAAGTATGCTCTGGATTAACCATCGACCCTCAATAACAGAAGGAGCCAAGGACGACCTAACTCATTTACTTCGCGCAATAGGTTACACCAGTATAATTATGAAGCCCTACAGGTGACAGCATAATGCCTAACCAAAGTGCCCGAAGTAACTTCCAGAAAATGTTTCCTCTAGGCCTCTATGCATAAGGTTGAGCTAGGGGTCGAAGCCATCGTAATATAGGTAAGTTCGATTTATGGTAAATTTATTTATCTGAAGAGCTCTCTATTTTTGTCTTACATGCTCGTACAGTAAGAATACGTTCTCACAACAGTTTCCATGATAAGTGCCATATTATTTGCTCATATTGTTGAAGTACAGTGTATAGTGAAGTATAGTGAAGTATAGTGAAGTGTTACCAGAGATGAATTCCTGTAGAAATGTTAGTCAGACGAATGTCATTAGATGAATTACTGATTGGTTACCATTATGAGGCAGTAGCCAATATTAAGTATATTTTATCAGAAACTGACCGGTCTGAACTTACCGATAATCTTTTCCTGATAAATTGTAGATTGATTTTTAGGTAAATGTTAAGGTCTGGTTTGGTTACAAAATAAGTACTAATTTCATTCTTGTAAGTTGAATTTCAACACACTTTTTGTGCTGTTAAACAGTGATATAAATACAGACTCGCCCAGTTGTATTTTGTTCCTAATATGTAGTTGTTAATATAGCATTAACCCAAACTCTAGACAGGTTTCAGTGGTATTGTACCCATTTTAAGACTTTTGAACCACCCTGACTGTACTTATGAGCAGCTTGCACCAACCGAAGCTTTGTGAACGCGATTTGAGCCCTGTTGTGATTTTCTACTTCCGAATTATACGTTTTGTTTTACATTGCAACCACATCACGTATTTGTCTCTAATAATATGTTGGTTGTGCACCGGGATAGCAAAAAGACAAAATTGGGCAAAATATCACAAATTCAACACGAAATTGCAATCCATTGCACATGCTCACATTTCTAGATAATTGCATCTAATTTGGGGATTTCCTATTGGTAAAAATTCCATACTGAGCAGGTTATAATTTTAACAAATTGACAGCAAAAACGTGCCATGGCAATTTAGAGCCCACGGGGCTGTGTTATTTTATGTTAAACAAGCATCAATGTTTCATGATTTGCATATTTATTAAACAAGCTTTATTGCACGAGCGTAGTACATGTAGCGAGGTTTGCTTTTCAATTTGTCAACAAAGCAATATGACTCTTTGCTTTGATTTATCAACTTAAATAGTTTCCTGGCGTGGTCATGCATGGTTATGGTTATCGACCATTGCAGTGCATTAGGGGATATTCAATATGCTGTACAGATGTAAGTGCAGCCCTATCCCGTTAGGGGTGCATTTCCATTCTCGTGATCTCTGCATGTTTACGGATTCATACCTAATTAGCAACATTTACTTGTGTAAAACGCTCATATTAGACGATTTCAGTAAAATTGCAGACTACCGGAACAGATATAATTGCAGGGCTGTCGACAATATCCTCTTTTAAGCTTCCTCATAAATTAACATATTGTAGGCACATATAAATGTAAGTCGTTAAAACTCCGCTGTTATAACCGGTTTTATTGTGGGCATCTAGTTTTGCAATGAAATACGCTAATTATATTGGTCTGCATGGCTTAGTTTAATTTCATACTTTTATTTGCAAATTTGACATGGTGGATGAAGCCAGCTATTCCACATACAGTAGCTTCGTAATCCAGCCAATCCATAAACATTAACTCACATCTCGGGCGCAGTAAACCGCATTTGATGTATTTCCTGAATAATATACATGTAAGTGGTTATCTTGTAAACTTTTAATTGGTGATGAATTGCATTTTTTACTGAACCTTTTTTTGTAAGGCTTCTGAACAAACGGTCGCATTTGTCACAGTTATCTCGGATTGCGCCAGGTAATATAAGGCGAGAAACTTGTACATGTATGGCAGTTGTTAGCTTACGAATGGTGTTATACTGACAAAACTTCAAACTGACACACACCTTGTCTGAAAACATTAATCGTTTAGCATAATCACTCCTCACTATATGGCTGTGACATGGTAGGCAAATATGGCCTGAACATAGCCTCAAAAGCTTATTGATTCACATACAGTACTATCCAGTGGGCCGGCGCCAGTGGTCGAGTGGTAGCGCACTGGCCTCTCGACCCCAGGGTTGCGGGTTCGCATCCCGGCCAAGGTCGGCGGGAAAATTTTGGGCAGGCGATTTTCCCTGTGTGGCGGCTTTTTCGGATGAGAGTTTAAGCGGATCCCCCTTGCTCTCCGCACGTTAAAGATCCCTCAGGGGGGCGTATTCCT
>JAQGAF010000195.1:0-68498 GCA_034687865.1 Kryphioiulus occultus
TATGCCCCCCCCCCCCCGCCTAAAGAAATGTGAAATTGCTCAATTTGAAATGGAAATTAGTTGTATAAGTTATACTGTATATACATTACTGTACTGCCTGAAGCCAGGGCCACTAACTGGGTTTTAACAGGTGTTCCAATTGTGTCTTTGATGTATTTGCAGTCTTGTGCACGCAATAAAAATGGTTACAATAAGTATATCTGCATTTTGAATGTAGAGTTCATAATAGGAAGAATGCCTTTGTTAACCGTATGAACCCATATGACACTTGATTGCGATCAGTCTTGACAGTTAAGCTACATTTGTAGGTGTCAGGCTGACATTCATGTTATCGCCCCCTATTAAATCGAATGTATACGTACAGTGTACAACGATTCTATTTTGTATTTTCAAAACAAATTAAACCGAATGACTCAATGTGCAGCAAATCACGTTAGTTGTTCGTACGGACTTGGAAAGTCGGGGAAGATAAAAATGGTCAGGAAGAGTCAGGCAAACACCCATTTTAAGCTGGTGGGTCACGGGAATTTCTTATGAATGGCAAAACCTGAGCTGGCAGAATTTTTTGAATTTTAACGTGTTTAAAGTGAGTTTTCAAAAATTTGGCCTATATGGCTTAGTCTAAACCAATGTTCGGCGTGACTGTCATTATGATTTCTGTCTATTTTTAAGAAATTACACAAAAACCGTTATTTCCATTGGTAGCTAAACTACTTTTTGAAAATTTCGCATACATGTGCTTTCCCTTAATTTATAATGTTACATGTGCTATTTTTTATAAATGAAACTGCACAAATCCTCCATTGGTGACACATTGTTTGTGTGTAATCTGAATAGAAATGTTTAAAATCCATCATTGTGAACTTTTTAATGTTGCCAATGACGTTTAATATTAACGCATTTTTGGCCGAAATGCGAGAAAACCTCTCATTTAAGATGTTTTTTTCCTAAAAATTTCGCCCACAATTTCCCTCAATTTATTTCTAAAGTCAGCGAAATTTACTTGGGTTGGTCAGGGAAGTTATTTTTTGAAAATGTAGTACAAGTTAATATTCCTGATATGATTAGTTTCGTGCGATTCAATTATTGAGCGTAATAACTTCAACATTAGGATTATCATCGTTAATGCATTTTCTTATCTTTTATCCAAATCTTGCCTCGATTGGGTTATTTTGAATACGTTTTCCCCCCTCTGCCGCACAATTTTTCCTTTCGTTTCGCAAATATGCCCCTTGCATCTGTAATAAGAAAGCACGCATGCTTGCACAGCTTGATGAGCAGTTGAGGATGACTGCTTAGTGGTGAAGGAGTTGGAAAGCTTTTTTTTTTCGGTTTATCTGCATACCGACATGTCAACAGGGAATGTTTGAAAAAGACCTCGCCCATTTACTGACGTAGCAGCGTGAAATTGAATCCTTGAAATCATTGGCAAACTTGCCAACTTTGGTTACTGAAGAAGTTAGAACCGTTATTGCTGGGGGTCTGTATAACTAATCGATAGGTCTATATGGTTAATTATATTGACTGTCCGAAGTAGGATCAATTATAGGCTCGTGTGCCAGCGTTTGGGATCGTAGAAAATGTTTTTCAACCCGATACAAAGCTTACCCTTAGCTTTATTTTATTTTTTTGCTATTATTTGACTTCCGGTGTCATTCTGTATTGTTTTTTCTACTGTTGATGACTTATAATAGCTGCACTGCACACTAGACGTTTACATTTGCATAATTTGATTTATTCATCCTCCTACCACCTTTTTTGTTCAAATTACTTCGTATGTTGACAGCCACTGCACTGTTTGCATAGCCAGCGTGCATATCGTTCATTTCCTTAATTTCTTTTTCTTTTACATTGCTTTGCAGCTTGAAATTGGAGTGCGAAAAGCTCGTGAGTGAGAAGACAGAAATGCAAAGACACTATGTCATGGTAAGTGTTGTAGCACTATTATTAAAGCTTCCTTGTCAGTTGTAAAACAACATCATTTTCTAACTGCACGCACCTTATCTCGGTATTTGCTCACGGGCAACGTGTTTGTTTTCTCACTTTAGAAACCACATTCTACTCCTGTAGGATAGGGAAAACTTATCTCGTTTCTTTCATTTACAAACCGTCTTACCCATATGTACCTGGGCATTTCTAAGTTGTATTTGAAAAAGTAACGTCAGTTATCACATTTTGGAAAAATATATTTTAAACTCCTCGTTTTTTTAAACTGCCAATATATAAAATTTACCTGTTAATGGTTTTCTGGTCTTAGGCCCGATATACTTGAGAGATAAATTTAGATGTACATGTATTTGGCGAGTGATTTGCATTTTATGCCAGCAGAACGGTAATCTCACGTTCTGCTGTTGCCATGGTTGCCACTTGCGCCACCTCCTCGAGCATCGGCACGTGACTTTGTAAACCGATCAACGCTATAACCTTTGAGTGACAATATACTGTAGTACCTATCAGGTTAAGAGTGCTCAATTTCACTCAGCCCTCTATCGGCATTATAGATCCGCTTTACTGCTGCGAAGGAGTATAGTACCGCTAAAAATTGGCTAGGATAATAGGATTCTTCACCTTATCAAATGCATTTATTAACTGTAACTATCAAGAAAATAACAGTTATACTTACCAAGAAAATAGCATTTATAATAGCTGCTAAAAGATATAAACACAATTCGCAAAATTGAGAATAGCAGTTGCCAGAATTCCAATTCGGGCGCGTGCTGCCATGGTTTTCATTAGAAATTATAGTACACGTACATGTGCAGAGAGAAATTTACCACTCGTACTAAAGTGAATTTGCAAGTTTTCGTCAGATGTCTGTCTCACGCTATGTAGCCATCTTTGTAGTTTGGTCGGATTCCAATTGTAAAATTGATTCAGGGATGTAGACCATGTCAAATTTGTGGATCCTACAAGGGGCAAACCACCCATTAACATTTCCAGAGTATAAACAGGTGAATTGGCGTGTTTTTGTTTACCTCGAGCAAGCATTGCAGTCTATTCGAGCAAAGGAATGGCTGTGAATTGAGGAATGTTGATTTTCTTCTGCCTAGTCCTAGTTGTCAGATAAATTCGCCTGCTATTTAAATAATAAATGTTAACTTTATTCAGTCATAGCTACGCACATGTTACCGCGTAGGTAAATACGATAACACTACCCTTTACCAACTATCCTTCCATATGAGCACTATTTGCCATCGGCTTATTTGCTCCAAGCGATAAAACTTGTGCCCGTGCTAATGTGCATATATGCTGATGCAGTGGACAAGCTTATTCGTACGTTTACACATGTCGTCTTTTCGCGAACCTTTCCCAAAATTCGTGTCGAATGTGAACTGTCATGTCATTAAGGTTAACCGTGGGCTCGCTGTCACGATAACGCTGGCAAATAAATGTATATGCGATGTATTTTAAGACATGTCGACTTGCTCACATTAGAACAGACAGACAGGCTTTTCATTTTTCTTTTACCCAGAGAATATGTAATGTGACAATTAATGTCCCAGCTGAGTCAGCCAGATAAAAGCTAACGGTTTCAAAATCATCCAAACCATTATTAATATTTAGGGAAAAATGCGAGTTCCCATAATACGCGTTTCAGGCCGTGTTTGCTTACCATCCTCCTTCCCAGCATTTTTTTTTCATTTTGTTTTCTTCAAATTGCTACCTAAGTGACTAATACAATATAGTGCTTTGGACAGCAGCTATGCTTGTTTTCACTAAGTAACATACGTTGGGCCACATTTATTTTCAAGGCAACAAACAATGTCTACATTCTTAAAAGTCCCTGTTGATTCAATATTTAACGAAGGCAAACGTTTGTTAAAAGTGGCACTGCAATCTAATTGCTTTACTTAGGAGTGGCAAGAAGGGCAGCGCACCATCCCAGGTTTCCTTGTTGCATCTACACCATTTGCACCTTAAGTTGCCTTAGAGCCCATTATCACTTTGGCACCCTGTTTAAACAGGCTACTTGTTTATTTTTGCATCATCAGTGTTTGGAAGCGTGCTCAAACAAGCGCTTTTTGCTACATCAGACCATTTTCAAGGTTAGCTAGGTAAAAACTGGGCATGATGGGGTTAGTGTGGCATCAGTCAAAATGTGACTTTGTTATTTATTGCATTTTTATATGACCTCGGGGCTTCTCGTCTTCCAAAGCGAACAAGTGCCGATATGCCAATTCCTCTCATTATCGTGCTTGCAATTGTATTTTTGTCTTGCATGCATCGGAATGTAATTAAGGATTGTTTGATTAATCATCTATACTAATAAGTCATTATTTCTTTGCAGTATTATGAAATGTCCTATGGCCTTAACGTGGAAATGCACAAACAGGTTTGTAGTCTATTAATTGCGTTCGTCTAATAAGCATGAAATAAGTGGAAATGGTCAAGCACTTGCGATTAGGAAAACCCAGGGAGAAGGTCCATCCAGGCAAGAGAGGTTGGTTTTTACTGTAGAATTGCAGTTATAACTTAATTTTTGATAGGCGGACTTATATAATTATAGTGTGCAAGTTGTTCCTTCGTTTGAGTTTTCCGTTAATCGCATCATGTGGTTTGCCATTGCTTAAAGATTACTGACGTGGTGCTGGTCATGCAAGAAAAGCAAAACCTAGTTGTTTTCGAGCCGCTCTTGTGTTTTTTTTTGCCCGCAAATCTGAAAAGGTTCTTTAAATTATTGTAATTAACATGCAGTATTGGACAAGTATAAGGGCATATTTGGTGTTAAATTTAGTTTTGTAGGAGGGAGATGCCCATTTTTCTCGGAGTGGGTGGCACAGTTAAGGAAGTAAGTGAAGACTTCTGGCATGCACATGGTAAATTGTTAGCTGAACTTGCTTGCCATGCGATGTGCTGAGTGATTTGCCATTCCAAAGACCTCTGTTCATTTTCCCATATAGCACTGTAGGCCTAGACGTAGAATGCCTACGTGTAATGTATGTGTGTTTTTCAATGGTATAATGTCTTGGCAAACACGAGTTTTCAGCGAGGATATATTTGCTCTGTATGAAGGAAAGAGTGTAAAGGAAAGGAGAAATTTTGTCTGGCTCTAATCAAATATTTACCAGATAGAACCTTGCTTGCTTTTCTTGCTGACTAGTTTTGTTGGATGTTGTGCTGGGTTGGGTTCTCTGCACCGGATTGCCGGTGTAGCGCTTGCATCAAGCGTTGTGTGTTTTGCCTTATCTTTTTGCTGTTTCCTATTGTGGATAAATGAGATGCGAAGCTTTCCTTCGCTTTATAAAAGTTGCAAAGACAAATGCATTTCTCGAAGCAAAAATATTGGCTTGGTCGAATTGTTTTACTGGGTCATGTGCTGACAATTGCAGTGCCAAGACAGTACAGTATGTCATTTGCATTTTGGAAAGCTCTGGTAAAGTCGGCTGGTGTCAAATCAAATGGCTGCTGTTTATCCCGGGTGTGGTCTATTTAGGTTACTTTTACACGGCAATATTGTTATAGCCAAAAGTTGAGAAATAGACACTTTAAAAAATTGACTAGCCATGCTTTGGGTTTCACTACTCATGTTCCACTGAGATTTAAAATTGCTTTCGGTGATGCTTCATCAAGGATGGGTCAAATAATATTACATTTTTTTTTTTTTTTTGCAGACGGAAATTGCAAAGAGGCTCAGTGCAATTTTAGCTCAGATAATGCCATTTCTTGCACAAGAGGTTCGTAGTCTTTCCATTCTTTCGTTGCTACTTGCAATTAGCAGTGTAAGCTTTTCTGCACAAGGCGCATTCTGAGTAGGGTTGAATGTTTGCGATACATTATTTTGTTCAAAAAGTAGTTTCGAATTAACGAGCAACGGACTTTTCATTTAGCACCAACAGCAGGTGGCAACTGCTGTCGAAAGAGCAAAACAAGTCACAATGACGGAGTTGAATGCCATCATAGGCGTAAGTATACTCAAATTTATACTTATATACTTGTACTCGCAATGCAGTTATTGTTACTTAAAAAGCACTTCCTCTTTTGGCTAACAGCAACAGATGCACGCCCAGCAATTACCTCACGCCCATGCGCCACCCATCCCTATGGTGCCCCACCCAGGTCTTCAACCTCCAACCATGCCTCCAGGTTCCATACCGGGCCTATTAGCACTTTCTGGAGCCCTAAGCGTGTCCGCAGCATCCCATCTCAGCGCGCTGAAAGAACAACACAGGGAAGAGACCAAAAGCAGTAGCAGCGGTTAGTTATTTTGTTGCACTGTCGTTTTTAATGTACGTGCATTTTGCATTTTCTACTTGCCACATTCCGGAGCATGCTCTTGCCATCATTTACTAAATGTAATTGTTTTTTCCTATTCGTTCGCTTTCACCCTTGGATTAATTCAGCTCTAACGGATGATCGTCAGGTAATTAAGCAGAGATTTACCACAATGATGTACGGTTCTTCTTTCGAGATCTTTGTAACCAACTGCACTTTATTTTAATAGCGTAGTTCAAGTTCCATTTCCCCAAATGACAGAGATAAATACAGGAGCAGATCTCCTGATCCAGTCTCAGAAAGCAAAAGACGGAAAGAAGAAAAACATCTGCAGGTAAGGACGAAACCAATTTTTTGGGTCATGGGCATTTTGACATGTACAACCCAAAACCCATTCATGAGTGAGTTATGAAATTTGACCTTGGGGATAAGCGCCAAATCTGCTTAATTATATCAAAAGTTAAAGCCGAGTTGTTAATAGGCTCAGTTAGGATGCTGTTGACATCGTTGTTTGTGTTATAACACGAAATAGTAATTAATATTAACTATAAGTCCATAACAGAGCATTAATACATGAGCACGTTATTAAATTTGGAGAACGAGCGTTTTCCCTCACCAGCAATTAGTGAAAGCCGTGGCCAATGCAGTAAGTATAAATAGCAGTCGCTAAACATGTCTTTTTATCTTATTTAACATTTTGTAGGATAGTGATGGTGAGAAAAGTGACCAAGATCTGGTTGTAGATGACACGAATGAAGATCCCCTTAGTCCTGCAAATGGGGAAATCAATTCGAGAGAAAATGGTCAGAAAGTTCCAAAATTGGAACGACCACCCAGTCGTAGTGGTTCTTCGTCAAGTCGGAGCACACCTTCTGTTAAATCAAAAGAGGCAAGTTGCCTAAATCCTCGACTGGAACTTTTTGTCTACTACTTATTAACACCACATCATTTGCATTTCAACAGGGCGATAAGCCAACAACGCCAGTGTCAAAACCAACTACTCCGACGAATTCATCAAATAGTTTACCTGGCACGAGTGGCTTAAAACCTGTTGCCAAGTCGTCACCAATGGGTTAGTCCATCATGACTTTTGCTGAAAATCGATGAATTTTTCTTATGATTAATAGTGCTCATCTTATACTCGAATTTGCTTTAATTTAGGCCCATATCCATATGTTGGTCTTCATGCTGCTCAACCTGGTGGGCTGCCTGGTGACTTTGTTACATCAGTTTACACGCAGAACATGTCTTCGGCAGTCAACTCTTTTAATGGAAGGCCAGGGGTGAGTAATACAGCTAGATTTATTATTATCAACCCAGTCGAAAGGAAAAAAAGTGCTGTTCTGAGTCATCAAAAATCACTCATTTTAACCTTTTTTTTGCTAACTTATGGATCATTGGATCAGTCATGAAAATTCTCTTCAGTTCTCCTTATTTCCTTATGTTAAAAGTAGAATTTATTGAATTGCAGGTAGGATATGATCCACATTCTCACGTTCGGGCTCCCGGTTTGGCTCCTGGTCTTGGAAGCATGCATGGAGGAAAACCGTATGTTGCTTACCCATTTTAAGAAGTTTGACCATTTTCTCATTTATGCGTTTTTTTGGTGCAATGGTGTACCTTTCTGTGATACACGATGTAAATTATCCATGTTATAAATTATTTAACCAAATTAACTGGGTTGCTGTGTGAAGCGCTATTAACCATGAAATGCTGCGGGTTTTTCACCGATTCGTTTTAGTTTTGCCTGTTCCAGTCTGAGCCACATGAACTGTTTTGTCATTCTTATCATATATTAGTTTTCTTTCAACAATAAATGTCTTTGGAGAGTAGTATTCCTGTTTATTGCTTTATCGTGTGAACATCAGCGCATCAATACATCGCCTGGCTTCTAATTAAGGCCTTAGGCCAAGTTTCTAGTTGCGAATGCAAATCGACCTTATCAGTCCAATTTTTTTTTCCGATATTTATTGGTGAAGTTCTTACAAGTGTTTGCCAGAAAGGTGGTACCACCTGTAAAGTTATAACTAATTATTATATATTAGTACTTGCCTCAAAAAAGTTGTTTTGGGATATCTATATTACATTTCATCCTTGCAAAGCATCGGCACTTTGAATGGTCATCTCTGCAAGCTGATTTCTGGCAAATTGAAATGTAAGGTTTGATGTAACCTCACCATTATATATTTATCGTTGAGCCCAGATATGTCATAGTTTACAGAAAATATTTTCTGTACAAGAAATGTTAAGTGATCATGGGAAGGTGCCATTCCACACAAACTAAATCTGAGATACGATTAACGACATTTTTGGCCTAATCCTTTTCTTATTTGTGTACCATTTTTTGTTGTTGAAAATTTAACCCTAGGAATACTACCAGCATTAATTGCTATTTCATAGTGATGGCAGGGGACCTTAGAAGTCTCATACTTTTCGTATCTGTCAATTGTAGTTTAGTCACAAAATGGTCACATTTTATATGCTGTATCAAAATTATTAAGTTCCCAAATTCGTATAAGATTTATTTATTATTTGGAAATTTTTCACATTCATGCAACTCTGTTAAATGGTTTTCTTAAATTGTTGCCTTAGATAAAATGTGCTACAAAAATTAAATGTTTTGAAATCAGTACCATCAGTTACCATCTGAGTGTTTTGAAAATCCTAGAGCATACCATTTTCAAAGCACCTTGGTAGTGATCATAGGGTTAAAGTAAACTGGCGACCCCTCTTTAATGAAGCTCTGTTGTCAAAACATTTTAACTTCCTTTCATGCGAGTGGAATAACGAGCTGTCATAGTGGCTACCAATCGGAAATGCTCAAAATATTCTAGAAATTCGATTCCTCGAGGAGACATGCATAATTTTGACTTGAAAAAATATAGAAATTTGAAGGAAATGTATTATATATACTCTAAAACAGCTTAGCCATGATATTTGGTAGTCGCCATGCATTTTGTGTTTTCCTTGCAATGAAGGTTGTCTATTTTTGCCCATTCAACACTAAAAAATGTGTTGGTGGGGTTGTGTATTTACACTTGTATGAAATCCTAAAAGCACCAAGTTATTAATATAACATTAATGATGCCTTTGACAACTGCAAGCTTAACATTTATCAAGTGCTGCATGTATTTGCATTTTTGGTGTTATTGTTAGATATACGTGTGCATTTTTAAACATCTTTCACTATAAGCATTTTTATTTATGATTTTTTTTCTTTTCCATTTTCCTTCAGGGCCTATTCCTTTCATGTTAGTGCTGATGGAAAAATGCAACCAGTTCCTTTTCCTCCAGATGCTTTAATAGGGCCTGGCATTCCTCGTCATGCTCGCCAAATAAATACCCTTAACCACGGTGAAGTCGTATGTGCAGTTACCATCAGCAATCCCACAAAATATGTTTACACTGGTGGAAAAGGATGTGTGAAAGTTTGGGATATTAGTCAGCCAGGCAGTAAAAGTCCTGTCTCACAGCTTGATTGCCTGGTAAGTGATTCTCATTGTTAAAACAGCATGCATGTTCAGTGCATGGCAGCATTTGAAAACCATAAATTTGAATACTTTTGTGTTTTATAGCAACGAGATAATTACATCAGGTCAGTGAAGCTATTACCAGACGGCCGAACTTTAATTGTTGGTGGTGAAGCGAGCACATTGTCCATTTGGGATCTAGCAGCAGTAAGTATTTTATGCCACCATCTTTCTAAAACAGGGGAAACAGGGTTCCCACAACCCAGGGAAACCTGGAAAGTCAAGGAATTTGGGGCAATGCTGGTAATGGGATTTTTCTTGCATGCAAGATTCTTAATTTTAAACTCCTCATAAAAGAAGTGTGAATGCCAAGACCGGTGAGCAAGGATTTCCCATAATGTTTTTTCATGTTTGCTAATCAGGGTTGGTTGCAGAATTCTTTTAGTTACATATTGGTTAGTGTCAATTTTGGCATTCATGAATGGAATTCCTCTCTGATTTCATGAAAGTACATACAACTAATTGCACCACATCAAGTGCTTATAGTTAGAAACTGAATTTCTGTCTCTATGGAAGAATCTAATTTAAAAAATTCAATACTTTTCATTCAACCATTTTTAAAAACTACCAATACTTAGAGAATACATGAAGGAATTAAAGATAATTCATAATAATTACATAATTGGGTAATATCAGATGCGAAAGGTCTATATAAAAGTACAGTTGACTCCGCTTAATGTAATCGTGGATAATGTTGTCATTCATTTATTGTTACCGTGAATTTATTGTTGCCATGAATGCTCTGGTGAAAAGCGTTGGTGATTGAAATCAACAACTCACATATCGTTATCATTTTCACTCGTGGAGGATTCATAAAAAAACGAGGAATGAGAAGTTTTGGAAAAAAGATGCCTAATATGATGTACCATCTGCTATGAATATCGAAAATTTCGAAGATTATTCTTGCAAATTTTCGATATTCATTGATGTGCATATGCCATTAGCTGCCACATTGACTAAATCTGACACTGACCAGGCTATCTGTGAGTCAGAGCTGACTGAATCAGACTGATAAAAATGATTTTGATGGTGACGAATAATATGAAATGTGCATCTTATTTGAGCGACCACCAAAAAGAGCTAAGTTTGACTAGTTGTGCAGCATAAATCAATTGATTTTCAAATACAATTAATGTGTGAATATGTGAATTTCATTAATGAATTTATACAGAAAAACTGCAAGCAAACCAATATAAGTGACTTTTTAGCTTTTCATGGCATTCGGTTATTGTTATCAAAATAGCCTGGCCCCAAGGTGATCACATTAAGCTGAGTCCATTGTACTGTACTTCCTTGACACTAATCTGTAGATTATATATTGGGAGTTTTTGGGCAGTTCTATCTTAGTAAATTGTTGCTTTTCAGAAATGTTATCTAATCCAAAAAACTTATATTAATGTCTATTTCTAGCCAACGCCACGTATTAAAGCTGAGCTAACGTCCAGTGCCCCAGCCTGTTATGCGTTGGCAATAAGTCCCGATTCCAAAGTTTGCTTCAGTTGCTGCAGTGATGGCAACATCGCTGTTTGGGATTTGCACAACCAGACATTGGTTCGGCAGTTTCAAGGGCATACCGATGGCGCAAGTTGCATAGACATTTCCAGCGATGGTACAAAACTGTGGACAGGCGGCTTGGATAATACGGTGAGGTCATGGGATCTCCGGGAAGGCCGGCAGTTGCAGCAGCACGATTTCACGTCCCAAATTTTCTCCTTGGGATATTGTCCAACCGGAGAATGGCTGGCTGTTGGGTGAGCGACTATTAAAAATTGCTGACATGTTCACTGCTTTTAATTTGAGCACATATGATAACTTGTTCTTTTAATTGTAGAATGGAGAGCAGCAATGTGGAGGTTTTGCACTGCAGTAAACCTGATAAATATCAACTTCATCTACACGAGAGTTGTGTGCTTTCTTTGAAGTTTGCTTATTGTGGTAAATGGTTTGTAAGCACGGGGAAGGATAATTTACTCAATGCGTGGCGGACTCCTTATGGCGCTAGTATCTTTCAGGTGAGTTGTGTTACTGGTTTTCTATGCAATTTATTTTGAAAGTGAAATTAGAAGAAATTGAAATTTTAAATGTGGTATCGTAACACATTATGCAGTTGAGCATGTCAAGGAATATTATATAACTTAAAAGTTGTCATCCATAAGGAATGTCCCAATATTTTTATGTAAATTATTAGTTGTTTTCATTTATCGCTGCATTGCTCAGTGATAATTCCTATTGTTAGCAGTATTTGTTTAAGAAGACTGCACGCAGTACTGAAAAATTCTGGCATTATTTATTTTGCGAGTTTATTATAACTGGAAAATGTATTTATCCTAAATCCATAATTTCTTGATATTTATGCGATATTTGAATTCATCTCTTTATTACCCATCAACGGTAAAGCAAAAAAGGAAAGCAGTTTACGGCAGTTGAAAAATGCGATATTATGATTGGATTTTGGATTGTTATAATTTATTTTTTATGACAATCCATATCACAATCCATACTCATTGTATCTTATCTCTGCTTCCTGGAGATATGCCGTAATATATTTCATTTATTTGTGTTTTCTTTTTTAGTCAAAAGAATCTTCTTCTGTCCTGAGTTGTGACATTTCTGTCGATGATAGAATTATAGTCACTGGCTCCGGCGACAAGAAGGCAACAGTCTATGAAGTGATATTTTGAACCACGTTATAAGAGATTCCCTAATGACTCACTTGAAACTCAGGTCTTTCGATGCTATCATGAATTCTACGAAATTGCGTGACTGAAAACTGGAACTTTTAAACAGTCTACTGCGGACGTGGATTTAAAGCAGCAAACTTAAGTCAGTGCTACAGAAATGTGAACGTGTTTAGTGCGATTAAGAAGAAACGCTTTTGTGGCCGTCGATGAACAGTAGTATTTTTGATCCTAGTAAAGAAGATGCAAATCGAGCTGAATCTGTGCATCTTAACCACTATTAATATGCAACATGGCGCCCAGCTCCTAGTGATTTACTTCATGATCAACAGCTGCACTGTAAATTATACAAATTTGACATTAAACCATGACAATGTGCTTTAATTGTGGTAGCACCTGTATGGTTTACTTTTTATGTACAATCCTACATTTTTCAGTTTCATGTGGCCATTCTGAAGCAGCTTATTCTCATCAAATTTTACATTAATGAATAAATGGATTTCATCTTGTATTGCTCTGAGAGAAGAATTTCATTACTAAACATTTGTAAACATTTCAGGTGACTTTGATATCAGCATCGTCCGCATAGGAAATATCCCGCAAAAATATGGTTTTATGGTTACAAGCTGTCCACGTTTATGGTTGCCAAATAAACAAGTGAAAGGAACAACATTATCCATTACATTTTTTATACAAACAGTTTATTCTGCCAAATTAAAATGTGTACAAAGATTCAGCAACGGGCAAACAGAAAAAGCTAACATCACGTGATAAATTCTTCATTAGGAGTAAGTTTAAAAGCGCTCATTTATTCTTTTCAACTCTAAAATTTTTACTTTTCTAATTCAGATTGAGCAAAATGTGTGTTTTTGCATTTTCTTTTGCAGTGAAATATAAGAGTTCATATCATTTGTTCTTGTTTTGACAACCACTCGTCATCATTTTTGGATTGCCATAATCTCGATTAAGAAGACCGTCAAGCAATAAGAATCAAGATCCAAATTGTTTTCAAGGTAAAACTGCTAAATTGAGAGGTAAATCTCAGGTGATGTTTCTGTTGAAACAACAGATTAACAGATCGTTGCACTAAAACAACTTGGACATGGTACCCAGTACATTTATGTGCTAAATTTATTTACAGACTTTTTGAGAATCTTTCAAGATCAAAGAAATTGATATTTTCGAAATTTGTTTCAGAATTTACAGTGATTTCTCGCAAATCTAAGCTTAAAAACATTATATGCTGTATTATGTTTTGCGAATATTTGAATAGCATTCAGTGGATTAATTCCTGCAAATTTTCAAAATATAGGAATTTTTTGCAAAATGTTGTGGTATAATTAATATTGCGCTTGCTTTTGAAAAAAATCCCCAAAAAACTTTGTTTGAAGTACTTATGTTTGTAATTTAGAATGAATCGAGCCTATTTAGATCTGTTTATGAATTTTTCAAACTCAATCATTGGATAGTTTCGGAATGTTTTAAAAAAATTAACAGCATCTCTCGCAGATCAAAAAGCAAATGGTGTAGGCCTATACATTTTTACGAATTTTGAGCCAATGCATGATCCCTCAAATTGTACGATGTGCGAAATTTTCCACATTTTTCAATAGGAAAAAAATACAGAAATTACAGATTTAGTTACATCAGAAACGTGACTGAAGCTTAAATTAGTCAATATCGTTAGTTTGTTACTTCGATTGCATGCGCGATCCTTGGGGGACTCCGTAGTGTGGCTTGACAAAGCCTTAGGTCAGCATTGCCGAGCCCAGCGAAACATTAATATAATACATGCATGACAATATTAAAATTTATAGGCACAAAACATACAGGAATATAATATATACATGCTAGAATTTAAGAAATATTCATTATAATAAGTAACGGGAATAATTTACGACTAAAACATCCATTCAGCCATCTTCGAAATAAGACTTATGAAGGCGCCCCATA
Organism: Kryphioiulus occultus; assembly: GCA_034687865.1. Classification (NCBI taxonomy): domain Eukaryota; kingdom Metazoa; phylum Arthropoda; class Diplopoda; order Julida; family Julidae; genus Kryphioiulus; species Kryphioiulus occultus. The sequence goes on from JAQGAF010000195.1 coordinate 14,375, forward strand.
CTTATAATTTTGTGCAAGAAAACAAGTTGAGGGTTTGCGTCGTTCAATTTTAAAAACTATCTCATGAAAAGTTGGGTTAACGTATCCTTACGTTATTGGTAAGTATTTTCAATTTTTGTACAGTCGTTAGATGACAGCCAATTCACTGTGTCGCTTGTGTTTCAGTATTTCAAGGTGGTTTTTGTAAAATCTTCGAGCCAACGTACAACGAGCAGCTGCTAGGCCGCAATGGCTGCCTCAATGAACGTTTCCAGTTGGGTTGGATGTTCGATTTCGATTGATTGTGGCGAAACCTTAGGTGCCTATCAAGGAAATGTATCGTCTGTCGATGATGCGGATCAGACGATTTCGTTAGTGACAGCTTTTCGTAATGGATTGCCTTGCCAAGTTCCTGAGATCACAATTAGGTATGTGACTGTAATGACAGGCATAACTCTTTTGGAGGGTCTTGACACGCAAGAATCTAGTTTTCAAAGGTTACAAGAAAATCTTCAAATGTTTATGTTAGCATATGTATGTTTATTAACAATGAAAATAGCATGATAACGTTTCTATATATAGGCCTATATATATATATATATATATATACTGTAGCATAGCATAAAACCATGCCCTTGTCTTATTATTTATGGTACCTTTTATTTCTTTAGGGCGTGTGATATCCAACATTTGGAAATTTTAAGGCATCCTGGCAATTTAGAGAAACCTGATGTCACCAAACTAGTGAATGTTGAGCCAATGAAAGGTAATGAGCCAAGGCAAAACAACTGCCAAACACCACCCAGAAATGGAGATCCCAGGTTGCGAGCATCCTCAGGTAAGATTGACAATACCTGTCCATACTAGGTCCATCTGGATATGGCCACTGTGTCCATGACCCTTCAGTCCTGATCAGTTGATTTCCTGAAAAATTTCCCTGGAAAACTTCTTCAAACGTCCAAATTACGTTTGCATTTATTAGTTTACTTCGGTTAGTTGTTCATAGGGTATAGCTTGTTTTAATATTTGAAGTTTTATCCATATTGGTAAACAAGTTTGCAATTTAAATTGCAGCGCTTGTTTTGTAACAGAAAATCAACAGGAATGGTTGTGCTAGTCGCCCTCTCATTATTTTTAATACTGTAAGATATATACCTAAATTTGAAGTTTGGTAAAATGTTTATAAGATTTCTTGGACTTAATATTTACCTCCTTATACAGAACCATTAATGCCCAGAAAGCTAAATCTATAAAGGCTTTCAATTACGACACCTATTTAGCTAAGGTACTAGTAAACTAAATTTCATTTTTTTGTTCGTAGCACCGGAACCAAAACGAAAACCAGGCACTCCGAGAAAAGGTGAAAGCAGACGTCGGTGGCCTGACAAAGATGATGATTGCCTTAACACCCCCATCAATAATTTTATTCTCGAAAATGAGTTTGATTTTGAAAAGAATCTTGCTTTATTCGATAAACAAGCTGTCTTTGAAGAAATTGATGCAGCAACGAAACCGGATGTGGTACGATTAGTGGACATCAACCGACCACCTCAGCTTAAGTATAAGTGTGAGGAGCATGTGCTGGAACAGCAACCCATAGTACACCGTCAAATTAAAGTGCCTCAGTCTGGAAGCAAGGAATTTGTCACGGGTAAGGCTATAATGCTTAGTTCATTTAATTATTATTATTTAAAACCTCAATATTTTTTGGTGAGATTGATAAACGTTGTCTAAGCTTACCTTAACTGTTTTCAGATGCTGGATTAATTGTACCCAGCATATCACTGGAGACACGTGAAAAAATAATGTCAACGGCCACAAAATTGGGTTTTACTTGTGAACGTCAGTTGGAATTATTTGGACGAGCAGCTAGTGACATGGTTCTACAGTTGTTGGGTGGAAGCCACAGGTATGTGTCCTCTCAAGCATTGATTCTTATTATTCTATAGGGATACTTCAACGCTATTTGGGGAGCCTAGTCTCGTTTTGACAAACTTTTGGCAAACTAACCTCCATAGAGTTACATTTATCTGAATTTATTTTAGTATACAATTAAGTTACCTGTGATCTCAGTGAAGTGATGTTATTTTCAGTGCACTATCAAATGAACAAAATAGGTGTGACAAATGCTGGGGTTTAGCTACTCTTTTAAGAATAACTTATCACCTAAACACTCCAATACTGTCACTTTATGCCTTTTTGATATTGATTGTAGAAAAGTAATAAAGAATATTGGGACAGAAGAAACATGCACGTATGAACACTGCAGATAAATTCGTTTTTAATTTGGAATGTCTGGAAACATGCAAAAATTATAAACAGTTTTAAAAGCTAATGTGGATGACACACAAAATGACAAATTGGGAATTCTTGTCATGAAAGACAAAGTACTTAATTTTCCCCAATGAAGAATAATTCACAAAGTGGTAGCCTGATTTTTTTTTTAATTTGTAATTATTTCATTCTCAAATATGACAGGGATCCAACATAAGTGGCAACAAAATTCCAATATGATGTCTTTTCAACTTTTGATTTCTAATAAACTGATTCTTAGCCTAATGATTTTTTTAAAGGGAGAATTTCAAATTTTAGGAAGCTATCCATCGGAGGCTGTCATCGGAAATTGTTACTTTGCATTTCAACGTTGTAAACAAAATATTCAATGTAGTTTTTAACATATGTTAAAATAAATTTCGTGCACTTACTTGCTTTGCAGATTAAATCCCCGTAATACTCATCAGAGACCATCCGTCGTCCTCATGTGTGGGCCGTGCCTTCAGGGTGTGCAAGCACTTAGTTGCGGCCGTCACCTTGCCAATCATGAAGTCAATGTTACTGCATATGTTCCAAACTTGACCATTAACCAGTTGCCGCAGTTAACTCAAGAACTGACTTTATTCCGTTTAACGGATGCCAAGATTGCGGCTAATGTTTTTGGTTAGTATATTTTTCAAATCTATATTTGATCAAGTATTCTATATTATATATTTGTCAAAATGGAGGTAGAATTCTGTAAAGTTATAATTGGTAAGGCTTCGTGATATCAGTTTAATTTGGAAATTTGAAGTTGTCATCAGTTCAAAAGCTGTGTTTCTTGGGCACATTGCTTACTTCGATGTCTCCTTCTTTTACTTTGAGATATTTAAGCCCACCCTAATTGGGAAAACCTACAGATTGTATGGGAGGGACAGACACTATATTTGCATGTTGATGTGATTTATTTGAGTACATTTATAATAGTTGATTAATTTGTTGTGTTTTTTTAATTTAGATATATCTAATGGACCAACTGATATTATTGTGTGGGCTATGGATTCACACTCATTATCCAAAACTATTCCAAAAAATGTCTCTGATGCAGCTGCACTCAAATGGATTGCTAATTGCAAAGCTCCAATTTTAGCTTTAGATCCTCCGGCAGATGCCATTTTAGTACAGGCCAAGTGGGCCTTAGTGCCTGTTTTGCCTCTGGATTTTGATGTACCATCTGGTAGTCTTTATTTATGTGACTTGGCCATTCCCAAGAAGATCTTTTCTGAAGCTGGCATTTCATACCAGTCGCCATTTGGTCCCAAATGTGTCATCCCTCTTCACGTCAATTTGGCGACCTTGTAAAGCGTACTGCTTTTGACATATTTTTTATCAGATTTGTGGTGCGCTTTTCATGCACCGTTTTGTACGACATTCTCATTGCATTGATTATTTTTTATTATTTATTTTTCAGAGCATTCGTTTTAATCCTTTTCTTTTTTTTCAGCTGTTTATACATGTAGCTTTGGTCTTCGTAAACCACCTTTATGCAAGTTTCTGTTGCATCTGGTTTTAAAATTTTTCCATCAAGAACCAATAAAACTAGTTTATATTTCATAAAATAATAGGTTGTTGCACAAATTAGACTTTTATGTGTACCTACCGAGTTATGTTGATTAGGTGAAAGTGCATGCTTCTGGCATTGTGACATGCAGATGTCATTCATTACCTTATTGGCTTATTAAGATCTTCATGGTAACCATTCTCAGACTAGATTATTTTTAACATTTAGTCAAGAACCTTACTTGTTTTCATCCATATTTGTCATCATTATTGCCACCCCCTTGTTTATTGTCCCATCCATAAAAGAACATTATAATTGCCACAATTCTCTTAGGTTTTTAAATAAAAAAGGAAATCGGCATGCCATCCATATACCTGCTATGGTCATGGCTGAAAGTCTGCACTCAACTTAAAGGAAACCTTGGGCCCGGAAAACGCTGATCAGTAAGCATTTATCCATAGTTTATTTCCTGATAGTGAGAGATGAAGTGTTGTCATTGTTCAAACCAATATTTTTCCTAACTATATAAATAAATCGCATTATTTAACTAAAGAGCAAATAGTTAAGTGATTCTATTTGCATTTTAGCTTAATTCTGCTTTTGGGATGAAAAATTAGATATTTAATCTGATTATGCCTATAATACTATTATGGGTATAATACAGCTAAACAAATATTGGCATGGAACCTTGCCATCCCGATTTGTAATCTATAAAAGGTACTTGAAGCATTTGAAAAACAATTTTTTAAAGTTTATTTTTGGGAGAATCGATGCAGACTAGTAAAAATAGTCCTAGTGTCAATATTGTCATTAATTTCTTGATGTGGTAAACAAATCAGAAAATTCTACTAAACATGTACTATTTAGTTTCCTCAATGGTGTGCCCACTATTTTAATTTATTACTTGATATTTTTTGGAGATACTTGGATGCCATACATTTATTCACTTTGCCAAAGTTCATTTGTGAAGTGGTCTGAGAGAGGTACATGTAATTTGGTGGATGCTTTTATTGAGACCACAACCAAAACACACTCATTGTTTGAACAAGTTTTACCGTCACCTTAAAAACTCACGTTTCACCACCAGAGGGCAGTCGCGGTCTCTATAGCAAATAGAGGCCCTCTACTAGAAAAGTGTCTGCACATTCGACGTCCACCGGTTTGCGTTCGTTTGACGAATTTCGAATTCGACGTTTATATGGAATGGCAATGGAATGGCAGGTAATCTAATCAAGCGATAGAAAAACTTCAAATAATTACATAGTCGATACATTATAGTTAAACTCTACCCCTCAAGTTGCGGACAATTGATATTATGGGGTCGACTCGAACTTATCCGGTGTTAGTTGTTCGAGATGGTTTATGACCTAAGGTCGAATGTGCTGACTTTCTGATGATGAAAATATGCCCGCAAATCCCTCGATCTAATTGCTGTTCACTCGTATAAAAAGGTCGATTTTATCACCAGGAGCGATGGCAGCGCGTCCTTTTATATTTCAATAGTGCCGATTTCGCGCATCAAATATATAGGCCGACAGACCTTGTGGTTTCGCTCCATAAACGAAGCACATCGACCGAGCTACGACCTCGCGTCCAATGGCTGCAACGTGTTACCGAGGTAATTATCATTCGTGCAGTCAAGCAGCATATTAGAGTGCTTTTGATAACATAAATACACGTTTTATGAAGCTCGGAGAGAGTAAAGTTGACACCCCGGTGCTAACGAGCCAAACTTTGAAAAGGAGCTTAATTGGGAAATACTGGGTGAGCCTGATCTAGCTAGGTAACTAAGTAATGGGCTCACCACCTGCTTAATTACGTCATTTCCAATTTATAGAGCATGTGGACGATGTGCTAACTCTGATTGATTGGTTTTATGGTCAGCTTCCACAAATTAGTATGTCTAAGTCAGTGGCGTAACTAGGGTGATTCAAGTGGCCTGAAGTCCTGAACGTCGAATTTGCATCTGGTGGTGGGGCCGGGAGGAAGCGTCAATTAATGACCTTTTTGTAAAGGGGTCACAGCCGCCTAGCTCTTGCTAACGAATAAACAGGTGCACACTATCTGTTTCACTTTTGAAACTATTTCATGCAACTTCGATGCGTGCATTGTTCTATCTGAACAATATGCATAGACAGGAACATGATTATAATGAGGCATGTATTGTTCAGTCTGAAGAATAATAGACACTAGACAGGAACATGCTCCCCAGGAAGACTCATAGTAACTTCCACAATAGACTACTCCATCATGAGAAATATGAGAAACATCATATGAATGCATTATGAGAAATAAAAAAATAAAAATACCCATTTCGAACCGGACATTTCAATGGCTCTTACTTTTTACCCGGTTTTCAGGGTAAGAAAAAATCATTGAAATGTCCGGTTTGAAACTGCACTCTTATACATGGGTTTCAGGGTAAAAAGAAAAAGTCATTGAAATGTCCGGCTTGGAATGATCTTCTTTTTATTTTTTATGGCTCATAATGTTCCTTGAGTTTAGATAAATTGTAAACACTTTTTTATATCAGAGACGTGATTTATGGCCATAAATAGCTCTCATGTCTACACACTGCTTCTTTATTATAAAGAAATAACCGTGTGTTCATAAAACATAAATATTGCCTCCTATCAAATCAAATATAGTCGGCTTAGACTTATAATATTATTGCTGTTTCAAGCTATATGCTCTTGAGACTTACTGTCGATTACCTTGCATTTTCACAAAAAAATTCAATTGAAATTTTTCCCCACAAGAGATGAAGAGACCCATTCTTTGCCACTACTGTTTCCTATCAGCCCAGCAAATATTTGATTGGCACTCGCAATATGAGACTAACTTCATCTTTTTGCCAGCGATAATATACTGTAGTCTTGGGATTGAAAAACGTTTTGTTTGATTTTCTCTTTTATAACGAAAAAGCAACCACTTTAAGACGCACACTCAAAACTTTCATGGTTTTATTTTTAATTCATTTAATTATCTTGCATTTCGACTCTCGTCTTGCGTTTTAGATCTCCAAAAATTACTCCATGTGCATGCAAGCTTGTATAATATGCAACATTTCCTTAAGGGCTTGGAGCTCAACATTTAAATTTTGCTGGTGTTTTTTTCTCTACATTTGTCAATTAAGAGATTTATTGGCCCCATAGGCCAGGACGTAGTTGTACACGCATCTCTAGTATTATCCCATATTAGAAAAATATCGATCACTCACATCAGATAATTTAAATTTATTTGGCACCCTATAAAGAGAAAAATCGAATGTCGAGGTAACGTATACATATACTGTACATTGTGGACAGTGTATATTAAACATTACTTTCAATTTAATTGTTATTTGCACTTATGAAACACGGTCAACTATTGATACTTTATAGGGATATGAAATGCACTTTTTAAAATATAATTCCGTCAACTCGATTTAATAAATATAATACTTCATTCAGTATAACAATAAGGAGGATTTTTAGCATTCGCATGGTTCCTAAGAAATGTTCAGTGAAACTAAGAGTAAACTTTCCACTTTTTTTACAATAATCTGCCGCTGATAGGTGGGGGTGAATGTTAATATTAAGCTTATTTTCCTCAATCAAGTTCTGGATTAAATATTCACTATGAACCGCATGTTTCAAGGGGCTGATATCCCACATAACAAAATACCCTCTTCTCTTTATGTACAGAAAGCTGGAAATTTGACTGTTCTGTTGCATTTCTTTCTTCTGTCTTGGTGCGCCAAAAGTCGTTTTGTCCACATTAATTATCGTTGATATTTAAATTGGCAGACAACATTCGAGGTAACGATTTGAGATTGAGCGAAAATATCAGGTTTTAATAGAAAATATGACAAATATGAAGCGTTCGACTGCTTGACAATTTCATAAGTTGGCGCCAAATGCTTCTCTGTAGCACCTTTGCCTATAGTACGTGTCAGGTTGTGGGTATGGTTCCCGTCCAGCAGGGCTCTCCCAGCTAACCGACCCCGTGGCTAATTACCCTCGTCCGACAAAACCTAACCTAACCTGGAAGTACACGGTGGGTATATGGCCTCTAGTTGTGGGCTTTTCACTCTGCCATCTACCGGTATTATAGAGCCAATTTACTATTTCTTTGCTACATAAAAATATAGTTTCCCTAAAAACTTGGGTAGGATTCGCCATCTTATGAAATAGTTTTTTAAGTGCAACGATTGGGTGTGTTGAGTTATAAATTCATCATAATTTAAAAACTTACATAGAAATTGAAATGTATAATATTTTCTATAAAATACAAATTTAGGCGCAAAATTCAAAATCGCACCTCCCAGAATTCGAATTTGGACTCGGGATTATAGAGCCAACTTACATATCTCACATAGGCTTCTTCATATTATGAAATAGTCTTACTAATTTTAAATATGTTTAAGTGTTTTAATTATAAATTGATCATACTTCAAAAAATCTTATTTGAAAATTGCCATAAATTACAATTCAAACAAGTATAATGAGGTTCAAAACGTGAGGTCAGAGTGAAATCTAACGCACTTAACCTAATATGTACCTTAGTCATATTACTATAATACATTCCTGTATATCAAATAAGTGATGAGTTCAAAGCGGCCACCAGAGTGCGAAGTGAAAAGGCCTTTCTTAACCTGAGACCTACTATAGCTCGTTCATTCAGTGGCAACCAACTTATTGAACGTTTCTGCAGTATTAAAAATCAGCGCAGCAAACGCATTTTTCTTACCAAACAGTGTTGTTTGGATGGAATCAACTGGGCGTGTTTGTTTACACAAGCGTGGAAGGCTGTCAAGTACATTTGCTAATCGGCCCTTTTACACGCTCCCCTGCCTGGAACGCAGTTATACCATCAATAAATGGTTGCGAATCTGATCGTTTCTACTAAACTACCATCTGGGCGTTACAAATCATCATTTGGCTTTTCGACACTCAGTACTTTATCCATCGTGGAGTCATACGTGCGGCCCAACCATAATTTTTGCACGTGTTTTTTTTTTTCAAAAATTTCGCCTATGGCGTTTGTCTGAGAGTGCTCCAAAGATTTTTTTTGGGAAATGTGAACTAAAAGATACCTACCATTTTTGATTTTGGTTTCCAAAAAATGTCGTCAGTTTCCCCTTTTCCTAGCTAACATTTACAAAATTATTCTGGTTGGATGATTCATTGCCAAATATTGTATTTCTTTAACTAATAACATTCCAAGCAGTTTGTATAAAAACAGCTAACGCCCACCGTTGCAATCATCAAAGCTGACCTAACCCAACCTAATCTAATCTAACCAATGGTTAGGTTAGGTTAGGTCATGTTTTATTCTGTTACATTTGCAAGTTGCCCCGCAAAGCCTATTTGCTTTTAGGAGAAGCCCGCTTTTGGGAGGTGTGCATATGTACTACTAATAATATCAAGAGTTTTGAGGGGCGCTTAGGGCCCCATGAACTGGTCTGCCCGGGGCCCACCATGCTATTAGGACGGTCCTGGGCACAGATATCATGATTTATCAGTTGACGGGTTCGGTCTTTCCTAGTTCTAAATGGCGTGAGCATTGAATGACTAGATCGGTGTGGGAGTGATTTTCACGGTCACTGGTTCAGCCTGGTTAGCAACATCATTGCAAGGGCAACACCATAGCATCGTCCATCTTGGAAATCGGCTGCAGTGTTTATTTTTTAATGCCAGTAGTCTGGTTTACGCATCCTGCTACTATTGAATAACGGCAGGGCAGGCTGGAGCCGTGCCGTTGGTTAATTTATGGTCCTGGTCGTAAATTTCGCTGGGGGCTTCCAGCTCCCCGTAATAACTGCATTTCACAATCTGGTTGAGCAGGGCGCCCTCTGCGGTCGTTCGCACCCGAATGTTAACCATGCTAGGTACACAGGTCGCTGTGATCCTGATGGAGGTGGGCAGGGTGCTCTCCCTGGTGCTCCGGGTGTCTCCCGAGCCCCGGTTCCGCCTCTTGAAGGGTGTCTTGCGACGACTGAAGCAACTGTTGCACTCTCTCTTTAGGTTGATGGCGTACGTCCCGTAGACCAGCGGGTTGACGCAAGAGTTGGACACGGCGAACATGAACAGAAAGTCCTGGATGCGAACGTCCAGCTTTTTGGCCGAAGCCGGGTCCACCATGTACCACATGGTCATCACGAAGTAGGGCGTCCAGCACCAGATGAAGGCTATCACGATGATGATGGTCATCCGGAGGGTCCTCGCCCTAGCCCTGGCTATGTTGGACATGTCCGAACGCCTCAGCTGAAGACGCCGACCACGGTACACTTCCTCCCGTTGCAGGTTATCTAAAATTAAGAAAACTGAAACCATAGTAAAACACGTTAAACTCACGGCCGCTGTGCACCGCCACCAACAGGAAGCCATGCAAAGCAATACGGAGTATACAGTACCGGAATACCCTTTACAAACGTTGAGGGCAGATAGAGGGGTCATATTGGAGCATGTTTCCTCCTAATATCGTATGTCCGGCAATGCACCGTTTCCATGTTATGGCCCAGAAAGCACACATGTACGTTATTAGGGGGAAACGTGTTCCAATATGACCACTACATCTGCCCTCATCGTTTGTAAATGATACACCCTGTATACGCTGCTGGATCATGCTACACGTACCCAACTGATCCATGATTCAGTTGGAGAGTTCACCTGTGCAGTTGTGCAAAAATGCGGCATCCATGGCAAATTGGCCCCAGTTACATTAAGCAAGGAAGGATTTTGTGTTTTGAAAAGTGAAAGCTAGGCATTTGCGCGATTTTTTTTCCAGGGGGTCTGACCGTCTGGAAGGCCAAGAAAAAGTCAGGGAAATTTACCGGTATAAGACCTGAAAACGTCAGGGGTAATTGCAAAATTTCTTTTTTATATAATACCAGAACTGTGGTATTTGTAAGACATGTGCAAGCATCGCAAAAGTGGGCTTCTCCTACCAACTCATAGGTTTTGCTGGGCAACTTGCAAACCTAACCTAACCTATGCCTATTGGTTATAAGTTAGGTTAGGGAAATCAGAGCAATTTCAAGCTGCCCAGCCAAGCCAACGTGCTGTCAGGAGAGGTCAACCGTTTGGGGAGGTGTGCACATATCATACTGCATGTAATATCCTACGTACATACTACAGTATAATAATTTTTAAATTGAACATACATTTACATGTAAATACAGCATGCAAGTGGGTCGATGACTGCATTGGCCACTGTGTAATGTAAATTGGCTATAATTTTGTTAATTGTTGATGGATTTTTTGCTGTGGATTGTGGATGCCTTTTGGCTGTTTAGCATATACACAACCTCTCGTTGATAAAGCAGAGACATACGTGGAATTTTAAGTATTGCAAACAAATGTTCATGAAGCCTATTCTGGAACGCAACAAAGTGTATTTGACAAAAATCCTACCATAACTAATAAAAATACATGTGAAGCCAATTTACAATTGATATACAGTATTACCCGCCCAGTGCATGTGACGTATTTAAAAAAATGGCAGGCGAAATACCCTTACATGAGCTTTCTGATGCATTAGATTCTCAAAAAAGTTTTTTAAATGGGCAGTAAATTATGCAAAACGCGAATGGAAAATCTGGAAAAGTCAGGAAGTATATGATTCACGATTTGGCTAGACACCCTGTTTTGCGCATTTTGACCGTTTGACGTCAATGGGTAATTTAAGACGTTGTTTTAACCTGCCTTGTAAAGTTTCCGGGGTTTTATTTGCAATAAATGTAGCATCGAGCTTCGAGCTAATGGACAGCCTAGGCTACGTGAGTTATTGTACTTGGGGCTGTAAATTCGTATTTTTATAACGGGCTTTCGAAGCCCCAACCCATTATTTGAGTACTTTCTCGTAATGCGAACCGACAGAACGATTGCGCTTTTCATTGGACCCTACGTAAGTCAGTCGATATAAAATAAGCTGTTTGGTTTTGAGCAATACCATTGAAGCTGCCTTTGCTATTCATCAAGAAAAAGTCAATAAAGTGACAGTGCCACAATCTTGAAGCGTTCGTGATCTAATGTTAGGCAGTCTGTATATGCCTAATCCTTTATGCATTAGTGCTGATAACGACTGTAGCTTAAATTGACGAGCATGTCAGTGTATTTAAGTCCTGAAATTTTTAATTTTCAAACATACTATGATGATGCCGGGAAATATTCCAATTGAATAGGTTTAGCTGTTTGGTTTTTGGGGCAAAATTATCTACGATTTGAGGACAATGTGAAATTACTTTTGTCGATCAAGAAAGAGGGAATACATGTTTTCACCCTTATACCTTATTTTCTCTTATATTAAAGCTCGAGGGTACAGTTTTTCAATTACCAAATACGGTATATAGTGGTGTTCAATTCTAAGGAGTGGAGGGTGTGCATGTCATCTTCGAACTCAACCATGAGCAGGACTATTCTGCTTCAAATTGCCCTCAAGCTAGCATAAGCATTGTAGTCTCATTGCTATGGTCATCTGATAGGTAATATTGATTTTTACAATTGCTATTCTAGGATGGAGTTGTGGTTTTCAAACTCTGAAGACTTTGGGTTCTATTTACAGTCATGGGCTTGTTTTATTGGAAATTAATACAGGGAATTTCAATAGCGCTAAGGCGTGTCTGAAACTAATTAATGAGTAAGGAATCGAAAAATGTGAGTTTGTACAGAGTGATCATAGAGACCTGCCCTCATTACAAAAAAAATAATTTTAAAAACTTAGAATTTCAAGGAACAAATTTTGGAAAAGGATGGAATAACTAATTTTTTTTAATTGATTCTTATGGTTCACAGACAGTGCCAGCTGGCGGCGCTGAAATGGCTAGAATCGAAAATGGCATTTACATAAGAAAACCCTAAAGATGACCGTTGGAATCATGTGACCAAATCACCAATCAGGGTTAAGCACAATTTCTGAAGCGAGTGCATGTACAGACTGCGAGCAACCTCGAGTGATTTTCTACTGTGTATAAAATCTCTTTTCAATTAAATTTTCTTCTGAAATTGCATTTATCAGAGATTTAGTGTCATAATAAACTGTACCAGAATACACATTTAGCTTTACCCTGCATATAAGCCATTTACGATTTTAGTGGTTTCAGCGCTGGTACTTCCGGAGAACCAAATACATGGTCAGGAAATGCAAAGCGTTGAATTCCACTTTTTTTAAATTTGCCACTTGTTACACTAACATTTAAAAAAAATGATTATTGTATTGAGGCAGGACTTTATGATCACCCTGTATTACCATCAACAATCACCTGAATTTGGGAACTTGAAAAGTTTTCTGAGCTAATTCTAGCAATTTGCGAAAGTTGGATCTATTTTTCATCAGTTGCACTTCGTGGGCCATTATTTTGTTTATCGCACAGCTGTTTAGAGGGTTGGCACTTATAAACGTGATTACTAAATGTTTAGGTAACTTCAGTACCGGAAGCTATTGGAGGGGTAAATATCTAGCTCGACTCGTGCTGTGTACAAGATAAATGCAAAAGCTGGGCCCTGTTGGCGACTCTCGTAGACGTTGCTATGCTATTAAGCGCAAAAATGATTACCTCGAGTGTCTTTCGATTTCATTGAAATCTTCCACAAAATTTTCGTGTAGGCGAAAATAATGATGACCAATGGGATGCCATACATTGCCATCATGCAGACAACGTTGTAAGCCACTTCTTGATCAGGAGAGGGGAAAAATCCAAAAGAAACGCATTGATGGAAGTCAGCGTTGGCCGGATGAGATTGCACGCTGAAGATAATACTCTGAAAGTAGACGAAAGTCAGGACATCTGTAATTAATGTGCGACTTAAGATTGCCACCATCAAACAATTTCTTGTTTGTCACTTCTGTGAAGCTATAGTCCTATTGTGAGGACGAAAGCAAAATTTTGCTACAATAGGTATAAAAATACATTATTGCTAAGTATGAAAAATGTCGGTCACAATGCATACATTGCCATTACTTTTTTTGGATTGAAAAAGTATTTTTTTTGAAAATCGGTCCGATTTTTGCAAATGTTTTTTGTTGTTGTTACATAAACTACAGCATGTAATGTACATAGTATAACTTGTAAACAACATTTTCCATATACTCTTTTCAGGCAAGGACTTTATTCAAGCATATGCTAATTTGATTTTCTTGTACATCTGTTCTACCGAGATTGATCAAGTAGCTGCTCTAATTGAACGTAGTTTTCAATTATGGAAAAATTCCTGAAAAACTCATTGCGTGAATACGAATTGGCTCAGAATTTATTTGAAAGTAGCTTAAACTACTGTATGTTTTTCTAATGAATTGAAGAGTATCAGTTTGCTAGAATATATCAATATGAAATACGGCTTTCGAATTCTATAACTGCGAAGTTCGGAGAAAAAACTCTTCCTTGTTTTTAGGCAAAGACTTTAGTCAAGTTGAAGGTCATACCGGTATAGCCTAGGCATATGCCAATCCAATTTTCTTGTAGCGAACATTATTGACAATACATGTAGTTGTTTATCCAGTACTTTTAGGGTTTCAAATGGTACAATGGTGGCTCCTGGCTAGGTTCTCATCTTCATGTACATGCAACTACAGTACATGTACATGTGTAAAAGCTATTCACAAAGAAGCAACAAAAGTTAGCAGTTTTCATTCAAAATTTAGTCTTTTTCATTTTTCATTGTTGGCAGTCACCGTTGACTAATCTAGCCGGTGGATGGCGCCACAACTCCACGCAGTTATTTATCTCAATGCATAATATGTTCATGTCGCGTTTTGTGAGACTAAAAAAACTAGTTTGCGTCTACATGTAGATTTTCACTGAATGAGAACTGATATCAGAATTTTATTTATGCCGAATACGGATATTATTTTGCAAGCTATGGATCAATTGTGCCGTGCAAAGTCCCTCACGTGGTTTATATCTAATTAATGTCTGAAACTATAGTTTTTTTTTCTTCAATTACCTCCAACCGCTGCGCTCGAGTATAATAACAGGTTGCATATTTCGTAGTCAAAATAAGCAAGAAAAGTATCGGACAATTGATCGGCAATTACGCAAGACTTGTTAGGGTGAAATGTCCTTCTTTTGTGACATCTTTCCAATACCAGTTCGGACAAAGGCTGCACTTTCATTACTTCTATCATAGCATATGCCTCTTTAAAGTTGCTTACAAACAAATGACGTTATACACGTAGTCCCTCTAAAAGACTGCCCCGATAGTACTGAGCTTCTCGTTTTTCCAATCGAGAAATTCGACGAGTATAAACAGTTGATTAATCTTTCCTTTCTCCGAATATTTTATTATTTAGAAAAAAAAGGTTAAAGATCGCTAAGCGCAATTGGAATTGACACATGAAGAATGAGAGCCAATTGTGTCTGTGCCTCACAATAGATCCTGCTGTAAGGCTTGTAAAAAATGGCAGCATTCCATGAAGTCCTAACTTGCATTATATTCCAACGTAGAGCAAGCTACATATCACACCCCTGGAGACTCCGAACAAATAAATATCTTGCATTCATGACCAAGCCAAATACACGTACATACCAAGTTTGTATGTTGCGAGCTCTCTTTCTTCTCAATGTGTTGGATTCATTCCTTTACATGTTTATTTATCCAACGAACAACGATGAGATTGAATACGTGATTTCGATGCAAAAGTACTTTCTTTCTGTAATTACACTGCTTTTTAGAGGGAAATAGCGAGGTTTCAACCTGTCTAGAAATGTGGAAGAAATTATTTGAATTTATGGGAAAAGGAACTGACTACCAGACTATAATGCTGCAAATTAGGTTTTAGTATCACCACAATGAAAATTGCAATATATGGCTTTTAATCGTCCGTTACCCATGGCTTAATAAGCTACCTGACTTTGCTATCTGGAAGTTGTGTTCGGTCGCATCCAATTGCTGATAATGCGTTCAGTGTAATGTAAATTGATCTGTTTCAATTTCCGTTGATCTGAGAAATCTATATTTGGCTACGCCTAGTAACGTCTCGATGTCCAAATCAATGCATTCTAAATACAATATTCTCTGAAATACAAGGCGATCACATTCTTACTCTCATTACAAAAATTAATTTAAACAGGTTCAGGGTGAAAAGCAAGTCCTATAAAAAAATCCTAAATATTAAAAAAGTCGTAAAATATCGTAAAAAGTCGTAAAAAAATGTGTTGTCAAACAGTCTGAAGGGAAATGCTGACAGCATTTAGCTTGGTACAAGTTCAGTTTGACCTCACTTTTGTTCTTTTTAATATTGTATTGTAACAAACTGTAAAGATCCAAGAAAAAATCCAAAAATTATTCTTAACTTACTCCCAAAAGTCCAAAAAAGTCCTAAATTTCAAAACTTGGAATTTGTTTGCCACCCTGTTTAAAATTAAAAAAAACTTGTTATGAGGTACACGGAACGAATTTTGGAATGAGGTAGAACCAACATGCTTAACTAACAGCTGGAAAACGTTTGCCATTTCGAAAGCAATACGATATCAAATTCGTATCTGGAACTTCTTAAAAAAATCTTTATGGTATTGACAGTTGCTGTTATTCCAATAGTCGGTTTTGAGGCAGGTGGTACATGCATTTTCTGCAAGGGATATCGTTTTCATGTTTTGCTTCTGAAAGTTTCTGTCTTGAAAAGTTGTATCGTTGAATACAATGTAGCTGTCGCAAAGTATCTTCATGGTTGTGCTCTAGTTACGCTGTTCCAATATGGGCAGACGTCAGCACCAGAGCATAGCTCTTGAAAACCGTATGCCATTTACAGAAATGGGAAAATGAATGGATTTACAATAAAAATCGTTTTTTTCGCCAGAAAAAAACTTTACTGTAATAGGTTATCAGTGATTGTCTATCTTCAGGGGCTCCTTTATAGCGTTGCATGCTGTAACTCCAGTACAGAAGGTATTTTTTTCAAATTGGGTCATTTCAAGCAATATGGGAAAAGCGTGTAAACACATTTCTTTCGAGCAGTCGTCAATGGACTTCCTATTCGTGAAAATTTCAAAATTGATCGTCAAGTAGTTTGAGCCCATTTTGCACAAATGTGTTTACGACACACGTGGAAGTTGTTTGCTAACTACACCCATATTCTCACTGTTCATTTCCAGATTTTCTAATGGCAAAACTAAGGTGGACTTATTTTTCAACTTTTTATGTGGTGCGCGCACCAGTAAAATGTTACTTTTGCAATACCATTAGGAAACTGAACCAGCCTTAGGCGATTTGCAAAAATGCACTTACATGTATTTTTCTTTCGTTGGACTCAAAAATGGCGTCTTCGTAGAAAAACCTCCAAGATGGCCACTATTATGATGTGACCAAATCGTCAGTCAGTGTTAACACTGATTTGGTATTATGATACAGTTCACTGTGCCATAAAGACACAATAAGCATTTTTAAATTAATTTTTGTAATGAGAGTAAGACTTTTATGATCACCCTGTAATTGTGGCGTTGTTTTGCCTTAACCATTACTTAAATGTGACCTTAATGAACAAAATCGAAATATGGTATTTATGCCAGAAACCATTCATATCGCTGTGCCAGGAAATCATTTGATGTCGCCGAGTTACATTGTTTCATGAATCCGAATTTCATCGCTATGGTCGTCCTAACTAGATTCTATCCTACACCTCCCCATCCCCCTCCGCATCCCCTCCCATTCCAGACTTCTATGCTGTAGATTGAATCGCCAAAATGTTTGACTAGCAACGTGCAATTTGAATGCATGTGATCAAAGCTGAATTCTAAGTACATGTACCATATAAAAATGAAAAAAAATCAAACTTTTTCTGAGTAACCCTGCATCTTTAATAACGGTGGGTTCCATGTTACCTTAGGGAATTGATTGCCTAAAGAGTTGATTGAATAATGTTGGTCAGCAGACAAGACAATTTATTTTGCAATTCAAATCTATCGTATGCAAACAATATCTCTAGAGACACTCAAAAATGCGCAAGTAATGCCGAATTTATTCATTTCCAAACTGAAAAAAATATCTGTTTCCCTTCGGTTAGCTAGGCATTTCTTTCGCAACGTTTGCTGGCTTCTTCGTCGTATATTTTTCAGAAAAAGATATTTTTTTGGCATCGTTCGTCGCATATTATTGGGAAGTTTTCCATTCAAGAGGCCATAATTAAAAAGAAAAACTTCGCTTCCTCTATTGATCTGTCTCGAGTAATTTCATTATCCCAACCGTTTCATAAACTTTCATTGAAGTCAAAAGAATAGCATTAGATATACAAGCGCCGTCTCAACATATCTTCTTGCAGATTCTTTAATCCAGAGATGAAAAAGAGCAAAATTGCGAATGGCATTGCATGTGCAATGCCTCCAGTCAATCGACTTTTTGCAATTAATATGCGTCGCTAGCCTACTTTCTTTCAACTTCCTCGAGGCATTACTGATATTGAAAGCTCCAGTGCATTTTTGAAAGTCTTCCAACGAATGGCTGCCTTACTTTCCAAGTAAAGAAAATGTTATATTTCGCAATATAACTGTCAGATTTTGTTGGACAACTGCTCAACTTTAGTGTGGTTTGTTCTACACTGCACTGTCTGCATCCTGCATGTTTCTGCTTCATCGACAAGGGCCAAGTGTCTGGAAGCGTCAAAAGTCAGACAAAATGGTGGGTTCTGCACGGAAAACGTCATGATCACAAATGAAATAGGTGGTAGTGCTCATGAAAATAAACACAAATGTCCTAAATAACCTAGGTCCGAAAACTGCCCATTTCCGAGGTACAAGGGCCCTTTCCCTTAAATTACACACGGATTAATTAGCACATGCAGCGGTTATCTACAAATGGCCAGGCGTTTATTTCAATGAAAAAGGCGATATAGTACTCACACAACCAAACAAAATGTTCCTAATAACATAGATCCAAATATGTTCTATTTCCCAGATACGTTTGTCTTCATGAGTACTTCTATACATTTCATTTGTGACGATAAGTAGGATGACCTCTGAAACACCCTGTGATGGAAATAGGTTCTATACAGTCAATTTGTTTTGTCATATACCGAGACTGCTTAGCTAGACTTCCATAAATTAGAGCAAAACTACATGTCAATAGTCCTTGCTACCACCGGCGAATAATGTCACTGGATATACATTATGTCCCAAATCCATTTCCTTAACTCGTAGCCAAGATACAGTATGTGTGTTCAATATCCGGACAAAAATTGTGAATTTATCTCAACAATGCGTGCAAAACACGATGCAATTAATACGCATGAAAACGTCTACATTTGAAGTTGTATTCATGTAACGTGTGATGCTAAAGGCTCTCTTTTCTGTGACAAGATATCTCACTGTTCATGTAACTTGGCTCGCCCTCTGTCTTAGATCGATACATTCGTGAATTCAGGGCATTTCTTTGTTCCGCAAAAAAAAAAAAAAAAGAAGAACGTTGAAAAGGAAATATTGGAATGTCTTTAGATAACTTCTACAATTGCAACACGTGGAGATGTTAGCGGTGAACCTTAGAGATTACGTTATCTACCAAATGTCACCATCTTTCCAGGCGACATATTGTCAGTTCTGCAGGAACATTTCTGGTGGAAGGCCCTCATTTGCACAAGAAGTTCATGAAATATTACGTTTCCAATAAATATCGCTCTTTATACGATCACACAAAGGTGGCAATCACGTATACTTATGTTCTGCATACGCTTAGCTCTACATTGGACGAAATTGAAATTTGGTTTCTTTGAAATTCTCTCGTCGTTCTCTAGTCTAGCTGCTAAATTACCCGGGATTTTGAGGGCTACGATCGAATGGACTAATGACTGTCGAATCAATTGCTGACGCTTACAAGCAAACCAACTTCTACAGTAAGCCCAGATGAAGTAGGCTAATTGGAAGTACGATTTTCGGCTCATAATTTGTAAGCTTAAGTTTACAGATGAAATTGAAGCAATCGTTGTGCAGGCATGTGTGTAACAGTTGTACAGTAAGGAGCAGATCTCTTCAATTTCACATTTTTTACCATATTCATCATGATAATCATCATCATCATGCTGAAGTACTGTATATGTGTCTGCGTTTGGATGCATTTTTCCTAAGATTGAATTTGCCGCTTATCGTATGAGCGTCAACTTCGTTTTATCGCAACGTATCTCAAGGAAAACAACCGTTTGTTGGTAAATACCGTATAATTTTGGTAGCTCAAAAAACAAATAGTTTAATGACTTTTTTCATTCAAATAGCCTACAATTTTGCGATGCTCAGCTATAGTATGTAACAGGTTAAGAGTGTTCAATTTCACTCTGCCCTCTATTGTCATTACAGAGCCAACTTACTATCCTTGTCTTCTGCTGCATTATAATATTCAGTAGAACCTCTTAAAATTGCAAGCATTCTTCATACATGTATTATCAAATAGACTTATTATGTTTAATTATTGATCGTTTAAAATTATAAATTCACCATAATTTAAAAACTTACTTTAGAAATGACATTTCTAAAAGTTGCTATAAAATACACTAATTTAGACCAAAAATTCAAAATCGCACGTGCAAAAATCACAGTTTGAACACTTGTAAGTCTGCCCAAGTGCAATCACAGCTGCACAAGTAGGCGTATTAATACATTAATGCATCAGGCAAGTGATCTGTTTCACAAATGCACGTCCACTAGAGGGCAGAGTGAAATTTAGCACTCAATCTGATGCGGATTTCAGATGGATTAGACTGCTAATCCATTTAGAAAATTCCATCTGACGATTACGTTGCATTACTCAATCGGAAATTAATATTTATGCTTTAGATGCCAAATTAGTTTTCGAAGAAGATTTTGATAGAACAGCGTGCTGTGAAATGCAGAATTTGCAACCTACGATATTGGAAATTCCCCAATCCCATAAGATCAAGGCATATTTGCATTCCTCATTGGCTCATTTCGTTTTGATTCAATTTTCTCCAATTAATGCTGAGGCAACCTACATGTACTTGTACATATAATGAATTTCGCTCCATACTTGTGAATCTGGTTCTATGGTACCGCTACATCTCCTCAACTATAATTTCCTCCGATTTAGAATAAATCGCCTCTTTTCAATTGGATGAAAAGTTTTCCTCCACTAGAGCGACTTAAAGCTTGAACTTTTTTATTTCCATCAACCTCCATGTAAAAAGGTGCATTCGCAATCGCTTGCTTAACCCCCATAGTTTCCCCAAAGCTGCTTTAAAAAAAATCAATAGAACCGATTTTCACATGCAGCAAGTTTTTGCACATCCTGAACACATTAGACTTTTAGTGTAAATAGGAATGCGCATTAGAATCCGCATTAAACATTCTTATATTTTTACACAGAACCTTACTTTGGCAAAGTTGAATTCATGCTGTAAATCCAACAACCCATGTTAGCTGGGCGAAAAAGCCCTACTCTCACGAACACATTGCAAAATCAGTCTACCTTTTTAAAGTACATGAACTCAGTGACAAGTTCAACGTAGATTTGAAATGCAAAAGTCCTTATTCTGCGCCGTGAGCGGTTCTATGGCGATTTTGGTTCTCAATTTATCTCTCAGCATCACGGCCTGGAAAATTCAGGAAAAAGTTAGACAAACTGCATTTACTTTGAAAAAGTCAGGGAAATTCAACAAATTAATAATACATTTTACATAGCTAGTTATTGGTTAACAAAACAATGAAGGGATGACAAGCAGTTTTGCCATTTCCTGGTTAGATATTACAAGCAATACATACGGTATAGTACCTTATATTATATTTTTGCATCTTCAGTGTTACAGATGGTCAGTAAAATTAATTTCAAACCTGGAATTCAAATCCTGGAAAAGTCAGGGAAATTGAAAATTTAATCTCTGAGGGAACCCTGTTTACTTAATTTAATTTTCATGATGCCGCATTCAAATATTGGCAATATTTCAGCTTCATTTAATTTGAGATGCTGAGGTACATATGCCGATGCACCTTGCGTTTCACGCCAATTGCTACATGTATAATACGTATTCGAAATTTTCTTTCGAAAATGCATTTTGTTAATTATTTAAATAGGGGATTTGTACAGAAGTAGCTTCTTTGTTTCTAGGATATTCAGCTTGTTCCGTTTTAAGAATGTGTACGAACTTTTCGAATTATCGATAATGAGAATTTATTTCACCTAACATTTATGTATGATAATGCTTTAGTTGGCGATGGTTAGACTCTAAGGAGTTAAAGCCTAGCAATGTCGGTGTCATTAGCATGTAAAATTGAAAGCTTTCAGCAAAAGAAAACATTGAGATTCGGCGTTGTCATGGTCGTATCATGATTTAGCTGTAATGGAGTCATCAATCTACTTGTACTTGAATAGCACATGGATTGCCAGATTCAACAAAAGGTGTTTGGCCTAGTCAATTTTGAAAACGCATTGGTCTTAGCATCGTTATCTAAGTTTGGTTTAAAATATTCGCAACTCAGTGTGCAGTTTAAAAGGTATCGCAGTCATGTTATTTTCATGAAGTGGGATAAGATAATCATCCATATCGCATCGGTCCATAAATGTTTTCTTAATTTAATGGATTTAAGCTTCCTTCCTTCACACTATCTTTGGAATTTTAAATTTTGTATTAAAGTTATGATAACGGGGTTGAATAAATAATTGCTGTTCCAGTGCTTTTCAGACAACTTAGTAATTTTATCCAGAATCCAAAATCGACTTATCGATATATAGAATGATATTCCATCCGGTAATCCAAATGGTTTTCTGGTTAATCTGAGATGGTTGGTTCTGATGAATGGTTCATTGATTCATGCTGCTGATTAATCGGAGATCGTTGGCCGAATAAGCCAGTTTATAAAACTTTATTTGCGATTTACAAGATAAGTGAAATCTGCTGTTTCGATGGCAATGTGTCGACTATAACTCGTCGAAATGGCATTGATTGTGGCTCTGGTAATTTATAGTTATGACGTGATACGTTTATCTTTGACTTATCTGATTTAAGCACACATTAGCATTGGCTATGTGACAATGACGCCACACTATATTACGGTGAGGCTAGCTTATACATGTATACTGTACATGTACAGGCATATGCGTTCTTTTTCATATCCCATTAAATCCATTTGACTGGTCAGACAATGCACGATTACGACCAAGATGGACATGTATGTGGGCTGGATGACGTTTTATCGACAAATTCTATACGCACTCTTATGGTCGATCGGTTTTTAAGTGCTGTTTTTCTTGGAATAGACCGCCAGCCAAATTTTTTCCCCCATATTCAATCGAGTATTGACCAATATGGCAAATCGACATCTTAGAAACATTACTATGCCATAAAACGTATAGCAGCTTTGTGCTTGCTTCGTAAACCCATTTTGCCTTTGCTCATCGGGTATGCTGTAATGCAATAAGACTCGGTTGTCTCAAGTTTCTTAGTCTTCAGGCTGAAAATGGTTTTCAATTTAAAAACAAACCTATCGAGTGAGTATAAAGTTGTCTATCGATTATGGTATTGAGTTGAAACTCATCCTGGATTTATCTGAATGGTAGTTCGAAGGCAAATTTCAAGTTGCTTTTCATTTGGGACTTATGGCAATCGATGAAATGGAAGTTAGTGATTTTAAATGCGTTTAAAAGCACCATACGTTACATCTTGTCTTATTGTCTAATGGAATTGCAATTTACGACTTCGTATATCCTACGCAGAGTTTTTTGGAAACCATCAAGTCAAGTTGCTTTGATGACTTTAATTCGTAACGGAACGAATTTAAATATTCAAACCAGATTTAAACTGCAGTCTCTTCTGGAGGTTTAGTGCCACTTTGGGGAAATTTAATGTCGAAGGAAGTGCTTATATGCAAACATTGCTTTCAGTTTAATTAAAAAAGATAACAATGCGCTTACAAGTTTATAACCAATTAACAAATAAACAATGTTTGGTACATTCATTAGAGCGAATTTTTGAACTAAGCACCGTGTTTTTTTACCAATTCAACGACTACTTTCATTTCATACATTTTGTACATGTAGCTTGTTATCATATGTCTTTTCGTTAATGCATACCTGCATCCCAGGTTTCCGCACTAAATAATATTGAGTGAAATCTAAATTTAGTTTACTTCATGAAAAGACCGAAATTTATTTGGAAATTACATATAGTAGGCCATGTTGTACTGTTCCTTAGAGATCATATCTGAACCGATTTCTCTTTTGTTACACTGCACTCCCAAAACCTAAATTGTTGATATTGATGTTTATTGGCTTAAAATTACATATGCAGCATTTTTGTTCGGGGTGTCCACAAATTCTTCATCATTCAGAACTGTATGAAGACGTATGAAGACTGTATGAAGACTAATAAGTCAGGGGCTATCTAACTTTTAATTATGATTTCAATCCAAAAGGTACGTGTATTTCTGTATATCGATTATATCGTGTAACTTTGTGCAATGAACAAAACCCAATATAGCATAGCCTACCCATTCCTTTTTTTGACATCATTACAACAGTGTCGAAATTTGCCAAATTAAAATAAATTCCGACCATTTGCGTACTCCTAAGTAAAAATTCAAATTAAAAAAGTGAATTCCTTACACAACATTACATTACTTTGTATTGGTCGATGGGGTAACTAAAGGTCAGGGGAAAATAACAATGTTAACCTGGGAGACATCGGAAATTCAGGGGATTTTGTTACAAAAGCTGCGGGAATCCTTTATGATGATGGAAATAATATACAGTTAATGTATATAAGGTTTGAACATAATTTTCATTTTTCTATGCATTTTACACAGCAAATTGTGCAGACAAATACTTATATAGATGGCTCTTCTCGTATTCAGGGGACATGTGATAGCTATAATTATGGATTTTGTGGGGATTTTTTTTCCGTTGCAGGGGAATGTCGAGGTAGGTTTTTAATAAAATCGGGCTCGATCATGTTCGTCTCCACCCTTCCCATTTAGTCCAGGGATTTCCGTCGTGCATTAACAAGCCTTCGCTATCCCTTTTCATCGATTTTGCACACATTTTTTTCACTTTACTCGGCGACAAACCGTTGTTGGGAAACCTGATTCAAAAATCAGTTGGCTCTGAAATTGTATTTCATGAAAAATACGGCTTTCCAGAATGCTGTTTTGGAACAAATGAATTAAAAATTTGCCCTCTTGCTGCTTTTGGCCAGCGTCAACAGGTCGACCACTGTTAGCTACATTGTACATTAATTGGGAAGATCGCGTCCTGACATGGACATGTACATGTATATGTACAAGAAGCGCACAATTTTAATCGAATTTCAGTAGTGCATCTACAAGAAACTTAAAATGATAATTTAATTTGAATCTAATCCTCTTATTTGCACTCACATTGACATTCACCTACACACAACATATTCGTGCTGACTAGTTTTCTTAAAGTTTTTCTGACATAACGTGTATATAAAAAATCAGTATTCAGCGTACCTGTATGCAGTTCGCTTGTTCAGTTTTTGCGAAACCTGCATTTTTGTAGTTAATACCCATTTTTTAAAATAAATATTTTATAAGTTGTTTAGAATGTTGGAAATTGACCTAGGGGATTTCTAAGTGCACGTATTATATTCCAGAAGGTGAATGGGTCCCTTCGTGTAATCCTCTTAGTTCTACAGGAGAATGTCCTCTTACCTACAGCAAATAACAAGTTTATAAATTTTTTATTTTACTCCAAGTTGCTTCCCATTGCATCTCTCGTGATTTTTAAGATGGACCATTGTGTTTGATGTTGAGATGCACTAGGCCCTATATTTACCTTTTTAAATGCAATCTACAGTGTACATGTATAGGCCCATGCTTAGTTCTACGTTTGATATTCTTGGAACTGCAACAAATAGATTAAAAGGTTACGAATGAGGTTAAATAAAGTTAGAATATCTAGGGCGCATACCCACACTCAAACATCGCATATAAAACTAACAAATGAACTGTGCTCGAATTGGATTTTTACAATTTTAAGAAGCACTACAGTATTTCACTCTTATTTGGTCGTTGCTTTAAATTTTATTACTTGTTTTGCACCTATTCAGATAGGATGCATATTGGGACACTGAATTGGTTGTTTGTAAGCAATTACATTTGGTTTTAACTTCAACGTTTAAAATCACACCATTTAGAACATTATATTGGCTTTACTACGGTGTCCTTCGACATAGTCCCTGCTTTAGCATACTGTACACTATCAGGGTTCCCACAGAATCCTTGGAAACCTAGGAAAGTCAGGAGATTTGTAACTGGCTGGTAAACCTGGGGAAGTCAGGGGAATTTTCGGAATGTGTCAAGAAGTGGGATTTCCTAACTTTGAATTATAATTTAAATCCAGTAAGTATTTCCTATATCGATTATATCACGTACCATTAGTGATATTGCTTTTAAAATGTATCCTTCAGTATTCCTAAACTGTTACTTACAAAACAAGCTAAATACTCTGCCATCCATTATTTTTGGAAGTTGAATATATTTCGCCTTTGGCGTTTTCTTAAGCATTAATCCTACTAAATGTTTTTTAAAGAATTGTGGCCTAAAATTCATCATTTGTATGGGAACCCAGCACTATGAGAAAGTAGATTTTTCCTAACGGCTCGCAGGCTGGCAGTGATTGCCTGGCAGTCAGGGGCAGCTAAATCAAAAATTACACTGTTAGGTTTGTTTAGTTTAAGCACAAAACCACAATAAGTCTATAAAAGAAATTCTGACTGCTAGGGCAAATGTCTCACGTGTATTCTAGATGCTTGGTGCAAACACAACTGAAGTTTATCCCTTTGAAATATATCGTTTTTATTACGTTTATAATCTATTTGATCCTTTTTAAAAAAGAAATTGCGTGTTTCTTATAAATCCTGTGAACCGTTTTCCTGTCGTGACAGAGATTTCTAAAGCGACTTTTGAAAACAAACGTACCCCAACCGTGTAGAATGGATGCATCACCTTTTTTGTCGAAGCCTTAAACTGTTTTTACATGTTTTAGTCAAGTTATGTATTGTAAACATGTTCCATTTTGTATTTCTTTGAAATTTAATTACGAGGATAAGTAAAATTGAAGCGAAACTGCTTTTAAATACATTTGCCTATGCATTTTAATCTCCTAAATAGATACATGTATAACATCTACGGTACTTGTCTCAATTTCGTAATGAAAAAGCTGAGGATATACAGTATATTGGCAATTACGTAACCAGCAGTTGAGCTTGATATTAAGGTTTCATCTTTCTCTTATGCATGCTCATATGGCTCCACTACTGTGGGTCGTTTTATATTTGCACTAATAATATCTAACTACCAAGACACGGTTCAATCTTTTGTTTTTACTTGTGACGAAAACAAGCACATACGATTATGTCACCGCAGCATTTCCGATAAGACCCTTTTCTGCTTTTCATAGATTGCTTTTTTGTTTTATATCCTGGGTAACGCAGCGTGATCCCGCTCAATGCTTATGTTAGGATTATGACCTATTATATCTTGTCACAATAGCTGATCAATATATTATTTGGCAAACTACCACGTTTCAAGTTTCGGAGTTTCCATACAGCCCATTCATGAGTTATGCCGATTATATGAAATATTACAGGGGTGAGCTTTGTATCACGTGAAGCATACGTGACACTGCATTATCAAATATGTTTCATGTAGATGTTTTACGAAATGGCAGCGACATTTCAGTTATGAACAATGCATTCTTCATTATGATGTCCTTTTAACGGTGGAAAACATACGGATTTTGCTAGAAATTTGATTGTTTGCACTGAAGGGATGAAAATATTATGAGTTTAAAGCAGAGCTAACTATACAAGCCGCTATCTGGCAGCAATGATTCTTTGAAATATACAATGTAGAGTGATCGTAGTTCTATTATGCACTCATTACTAAAGTTAATATTTTTAAAAACTGTTTTGAGTTATAAGGAATACATTTGAGGAAAGGTAGAAGAAGTCCAATGTATTTAGCACACATGCAAGGAGTGCCAACAGGCGGCGCTGTGATCGTCAGATTCGAAAATGGCATTTACATTGCAAACCCCTCAAGATAGCCATTTGTATCATTGCAAACAACCATGTGTGATTTTCTACAGTGAGGAAATCTTTTTTGAATTCAATTTAAGTTTGGAATTTGAACGGTATCAGAAAACACATCGTTGGGCCTTTCCCTGCTTAGATGCTATTTTTTATTCTATCTGTTACAGCGCAGTCTGTTGCATGGTACTCACTTTGGACCAAATTCTTGAAATAAATATTATTAATTCTGCATTTTTACCAGAATTTTGTCCTTGTAATTCCAGCAGTTGTTTACAAATTATTTTTGTAATCAATTCGAAATCAACTTGGGTTGATTTGATATCTTTGCTGAAATCAAACCACGATGAGTTTTCGAGCATGCATGGGCCTCACTATACATGCACATGTACATTGCACATCAGTGCAAGTATAAATGACATACTCTCGGGAAATGAAAAGTTTTCTTTTGACAGATGGTGACATGTAGTTTTATATTTTACATTTCCCGGCATATTTTTAATTTCCGGATTTCACGAAACCTTGGTTGCTTGCTCTGAGAAGTGGAGAAATACCGCATAGTGTCTGTCCCAAAAGATTAATATCTAGTGACATCCCCTTTTCAACAATGCTTTTGCTGTTGATCATGCTTCAACTATTTATTTACAAACGCCTTGTAGATTTTATCATTATCAGTGGAATTAAGCATAAGACTTGGTTAGCATTAGCAATAACATGGAATTATCTTTCAAAGGATAGCTTTAAGCTTCAAGAAATTCAATTTGACAATGGTGTCTTGGTGGTACCCACAGAATCTTAATTTGGGTTGATGAACTACCCCCTTCACCACATGGAATTAAATTACTGACAGTAGGGTACTGAGTTGAGTTGAGTTGAATCGAACTTGCAATTCGGCCTTTACTGTATACACTGAACACTATTTACATGTACTGTACATGTGTAAATACATTTAACTAAATTTAAGGATGACGTGAAGGAACATCATGTGAAAACCAAAGTGGCTACATGTACTCAGATGTGTGCATACCTCCATCCCTAAATTAAATTTAGAAACAATCACTCACTCTATTGGGTTGCTTGCTGATCAATACTCAGTGGAATTGTTTTTTTTGTAATTATGAGTATACATGTACATGTAATTCAGGCTACATTACTTCAAGGCAGACAAACGGCAAACCTGGACATGGTTAATTGATCATGTAGCCGATTTATCGGTCACGTATAGCTTAACAAATACAAGTAATGTCATTTTGAGTGTTGTCTGGAAGGCGTAAATGTGCCTTTATTGGGATGAAACGATGCACTGTGGCGAAAAAAGTGTTTCATAAGAATGCTCAGCGCTGTAGAGGTTAATAAAAGGGCACGATAAACCTCGACCTTGGAAACAATGAAAAATTCCTTATCCGAGGAAGCTGTTACTTTCTTGGATCGCATTTTAATGTTGGTCGTTATCGACCTGAATTCGAATAAGATGTGATATGCGTTTTCTACACGGAAAATGGATTGTTCAGTCTGAGCCAAGAAAAGATGCAATTTCAACAACCAGCTGTTTGTTCTGAGAAAAAGGGTTTTATTAGATTTTGAAGTCCGAGTGTCGAGACCGAAGTCGAATGTCCGAGTGTAAACAAACGTAAGCAATCTTTAAAGTCGACACGTCATTTCTGTTGTTTCCCATGTACTAAATCGAACCTCAAAAGTAATGCAAAACGGATGTTTATTGCTGGTTATTATGAAAAGTAGACGATGTAATGTCATACATGTATAAATTGGTATACATGCTATTACAAGGTGAGACTTGATTTAAAGGTGCGTTTACACAATATAACAAAACGTTTTATATTGCAAAGTTACAACTTGTTTAAAAATTAGAAGAAAAAATGTTATTAACATCTTGTAGAATTGATGCCAAAAGAAATCGCGTGTGCGTCGTGCAAGTTGTTCAACAAAGTTAAAAACATATTTGTTATATTACAAATACAATGTTTTGTGATACACCGGTACACTGTACATGTACATGTAGTATAAGCGCACATTAAAGATTTTTTCTTATCAACCAAATTGACCTTTTTGAACTTGGTGCATAGTAGGAGTTATGAGTCAAGGGCAATCAAATCGACGAGAAACTGTTAGTTACAAGGAATTCCACGTATTTGATAGGGAGTACCAACAGACGGCGCTGTAAAAGTAAAGTTGCACATATATTAAGTCACCCCCCATTAGTCAGCCACTATTCACTAAAACACTTTTAATTGTCAATGGATAAATTTCTTGTGTTAATTAACCATACCCTAGTACTTAGACACTTCCATTTCATATATAGTGTGGTTAATTAACAGATGAAATTACCATAAGTGTTTACCATAAGTATTTGGACACGGGATCATGTGACCAAACGGTCAATCATTGTTTAGCGCAATTTCTGAAGAGAGTACGGACTGTGAACAACCCTGGGTGATTTTCTTCAGTGTGGAAAGTGGAAATATCTGTTGAATTATTTTTAAAATCACCATTGACACTGATCGGAAAACACATGATTGAGCTTTTCCCTGCATAGACGCAATTTTCGATGTTACAGCGCCGCCTGGTGGTACTCTCTGTGAACCAAATGTACACAATGAAAAACTTCATAAGTTCTCCTACCTTTTTCCAAAATGGGACCTTTGAAATTTTAACAGTTTTTAGAAAATAATGTTTGTATTGATTGCACTACTTTATGATCGATCACCCTGTATAACTGAAAGGGTTCGTCAAGCAATAAGTGTTTCTCTATAATTTTTTTTATCGAAATGAACAGTATATTACTGCCATGTTGTACGTCACATTTCACTTTCAAGATGTCACGGGCTCTAATCTTGTCAATATCGCAAAGATCTTTGAAAAAAAGGAAATTAACTGGTGCCTGAAGGGCAATTAAATTGCCACGGCAAAAGTGATTTTTTGATGACTGACACTGCATCAAATCTGGCACTCTATTTTGACTATGGTATAAGCTTATTTTGCTATCCTATTATGCGAGTTCAGTAATGTACATGTAGGCGCCACACCTAAAGTATACACTCATTAGTGACAAAACTTGGGTTCATATCAATGGAGGATATCAATGTCAGAAACCGTCTCACCAACAACATAATTTTAATGTTTAAACGACCTTGTGCCTCGGTCGCTAATTCATTCATTTCTCATTAGGGGATTCTTCTTAGGAATATTACCATGCTTTTCTTCGCCTTGTCAACTGGGGCAATTAACTTTTCCAGACTAGTTTTTGCGGAAATTCTGAAGTCTGAAGGCATGCAAGCAAAATATTATCGAGAAAAACTCCACTCGCCCAAAACTATCAATGGCTTCTGCGAGATTTAATGGTTTGTTTTCAAACCGTCTTTTCCCAGAAATCTTTTATTATTTTTCGCCTTTTTGGTCCCGAATTCGGTCGATCACGTAAACTGGTTTTTGGAGTTATCGTACGAATCATCATTCATGTGGTGCTATCAGGTTGATATCAGTAACCTAGTGCATGTTTGAAAAAAATGATGTCCATGAAAGTTAGGTATATTTAACTCCTACATAATGTCTTTTGGGCATTTCTGATTGCTACATAATAGTGTCAAAAGAAATAACAGTAATGATAATCATAATGTCGTAGGTTTAGTGGCAGAAATACTGTCAGCCTTGCTTGCCATACGATGACTGTACGAGTGCATGACCGACTGGAAAAACTGTAAAAATCAGGGCAATTCATATAATTTCTGGACAGTTTGTATGGCACAGCAAGTTTGATTTGTAAGAGTAGTCTATTGGTCTAAGCTTAGTATTTACAGCCAATTGGAAATTAATGCTTGCACAATTTCTTGTGTTACATATTATTTTGACAAAGAACGGAAATACAGCGTTCAAATGCGTTGACTACTTAAGTTTGAGAAGTTTGTCTATTCTATTATGATTAAGTCGGGAAAATTTGAATCAAAATTCGACCAAACACCCTGTGCATTTAAATCCATTATTTTAAAAATTATAAACAATTTGTACTCGTCATTGAGCCACATTAATGAACATTTCTTATTATTTTGCAGAAATATCAGTACGATTCAAACTACAATGTGACTAGAACTGTTGTGTGATTCAAACTACAACGTGATTCAAACCACAGCGAGTTACACACTACAGCGTGACTCAAACTTCGGCAGTGTGATGAATTAAACTACAGCAGTGTGATGAAACTACAATGTGATTCAAGCTACAGTGTGATAAAACTACAATGCACTTCATATTCTTCAATTTCTCGACTTATTTCGGTAAGTGTATGGACAGTTATTTAAATAAGTCCACTGTCGCCTTAATGGCACTAATAAATATGACTCGTATTTTATCATTTGATTATAGTAATTGCATGTAGTCACTTAATTAGTACCTAAGCTATATCCTGCATTTTGCAAGGTGTAAGAGATAAAGTAAATCTACACGTACAGTATACCTTTTGTTCTTTGTTGGCCATGACATGAAATCTGTTTCATTGTCTCTTTCGAGACTTTAACCAAGCGAAACAGGGCCATTTGCTCTCGTATTGATGGGCTGGTGGTCTAATTAAACTGACCAGGGTATCTACAACGGTGAAACTAACAAAGTGAAGGACTGTCGATTGCTTTCGTTTAATTGCTCCTAAAAGCCACTTGTAATGTTTGTACTACATATGTCCTGTATAACTCGGTAAAACAATCCATATACGTAAAATTAGGCCGGTATATTGACGAGGATGTGTACATGGAGGAGCAACGAAATTCATTACATTAAGTTGACTCCTGTGTGATTGCACTAATTGTATCACGCGCTGATATTAGTCGACCGCTATCCTGTATTACCACCATAATACATGTACAGTGTTACTGTCAAGCCAAATAGTAAACTGTACTTCATCTGGCCTATTAAAAATGTTTGTTGGTGGCCATTTAATAAGAGAAGGAATGTCGGCGATGGAATCGCATAACGCCTTCTAATTTGAAACTTGCAGTTTATACATGTATACCTCGTATTCTTCTATTAAATATATAATGATGTCTCGATTGGATTAAGTGGTAATTAAGCTTAATGTTGCCGATTAAGTTTACCTTCCCATGTTTTCCATAACACAACTTTGCAAGACTTAAGGCTGATTCATTAAGATTTTGATGCGTTTTAAATTTGTTTGCCCATGAGGCTTCCTAGACGATGCAAGTACAAATACATGTACAAACCGTAAATGTATACCGTATTTCCAAATTCATCGTGGACAAGTTTTATTAGCTTTGCATTTTAAAAATGCCTGCATTTTTGAGTCACTGAATATATGGAAAACCTCGCTTAGTCTTAACATGGTCTCCTCGCAAGTGACTCTACTTGTACATAAACTAATACCCTGGATGCTCGAGGCGATTCATGTACATGTACATGTTGTAAATTGATGGAGGATTTCATGCAGGGTTAATCGACGGTTTTGGTGGTTGGTTGTGGCTGCAAGATATTGCGCAGCGTTTGGGGAATACGAGGATACTTTAAACTAGGTAAAATGGAAATATCATTCGTCATTTTTAAACGAAACGAATGGATCAGAACTATAGGTAATCGATTATAGCAAAAGCACTTTGCGTAACAAAATTATGCGCTCTAATACTCACCCCCCTCACCCCTTGGAAATATTTCAGGAAACCAATTTTTTTGTAGAAAACTTTGGTGTTTGCTTGCTGCGGTGGGCCTTAGCAAGTTTATTAAAGGATCACCATAGGCCAACCTTTTTCAAGAACTGTGAGAAATTATTTACATATGTTAACTAAGGGGGGGAAACTTTTGAATTTTTTTTTTAAAAAATCCTCAACAATGGATTTTAGCCAATCTTTATGAAATTTTCAAAGATTAATAATGTGAGACATTTGGAAACCAAAATTAGAAAGTTGTAGATTTTTAAGTTTTTTCTAATCACTCGATTTCTAACTGAAAACAGATTATTTGATGAGGTTAATTGAACAGCACAGTATTTTTCAATCATAATCGAGGGCGGTTAATGAAAACCATAAATTCAGTGAAACTTTTATTGTATTTAATCTTCACTATTTATAGGCTTAGAATATTTGAAATTCGATTTTTCCATTTTTTTTTCGGAAGTTTAGCCCACTTTTCTCCAAAAAAGTGTTTGATACCTTCTCAGAGAACGCCGTAAGCGAAATTTTTGAAAAAAGTACTGACAAAAATGATGGATTTTAAGTACTATAGTTGTTACATGTAGTCTTATAGTCCCAAATCTAACGGCCCCCTTCTACCTCTACCCCTCTGAGTTTTCCAGGGCCCTGGGGGCTGAAATGCCCATATTGTTTTGGTACAGTTAAGAATTAAACATGTATGACGACAAAGAATCTCTCCAAAATTCATTTCCTGTGAATGTTTGCGATTTACATACATGTACTGTCCTTGAATAGAAAAATTTGTACAAGTATGCCTATTTGAAGTACCGGTACAGGATTTGCATAAGAAACACTAATAATGATGCTAAAATAATGATGCTGATCCTTTTTTATTGCTGGCATCGCAAATAGAAACTCCTCAGAAGATATCAATACTCGCTTTAATTTGAGTAATGTAAAGGAGACCTAATTAACAGGGTTATGCCTATTTGATATTTAAAACACGTACATCCTAAACTGTAGATCCGTTAATGCTTAAGCCCATTTTTTTAAAGTTCACTAGCAATACACAAATGATAGCTTAAAATATATACAAACTTTGTTTCTATTCATAATATTTTATTTATAGAAAATCGCATTAAACGATCGACGTTCTTCAATAACAATTAGTTTACCATGAACTAACGTACGATTCAATCTTAACTGGCTCGAATAAACAAGTAAGTTAGTGAACTGCAAACGCAATTAAGCTTTAATTCAAAACCAGACTATGCGACGTTTAATTAATCCATTTTTAGGATGCGCATCCATATATGCAATTTTTAATATTCACACGAGCTTCGTACGGCTAAGCATAATGGCCTTATCGCTAAGCCTATTTATGGCATATTGCCTGAGCAGAGGGTAGATCCATCTGCATAGTACATGTGCCATGAAAGTCTGTCAGCGACATTTACAGTTTGGGTGAGAGTAGCACGTTTGTTAAGCAGCCCTACAGATGAGATAAATAGTGAGATGAAGTGTTGCATTATCATTTTAAGCTTGCCCCATCTAGTTGATTGCAGTATTCATCTTAGCTTAGATCTCTTAGCCCTTAGTAGAGCAGTCATTTGCAAATGTCCGACAGATAAATACAGAGAAAAAAAACACGTGATCTTGGTAGAGTATTCTATTCTTGAGCATGATGTACAGTGTTAAGTCAGCCAATGAGTTTTGCTGCTGCTGTTGAGGGGATCCGACGATGCATGAAGTTCAGTTTTATTATCTAATAGTCCAGATAACCTGAAATCCTGATGTATGCTAGTGTTCCAAGAAAACAAAGTGCCATTTTGTGGAAAATGTATTATTTTGTATTAGTAACGCTGTCGATTCTATTTTATTGCAAAAAAGAAAAGACATTAAATGTGTAGGCCTAATGCCTTTTTGCGTGCGAGTTTTTTATGCGCCTTTGGATATAAACGACAACAAAAGATCATTACCTATTTTATTGACAATTTTTGACTGACTAATATACGATCTTATTTATACCCAAGAGCGTATTGCATGCTTCCAGGCATAATGTATATTTCACTCTCGTAAACATAAAAAAAGGAATTGTTCACCTTAAATCAAAAATCAGATCTGCCGCATATCCAACCACAATAAATAGGAGTATACATATACATTGCTCACGCTGAAACATTTTAGATGAATAAAGCTACTCCTACTCTTTGAATCACGAGAAAGATAAAGAAAGTAATTTCTGAATACGGTACGTGTAATTTTTTCAATTCTATGCATAAAGCAAAAATAAAGGAAGATTGAAATAAAGACACAAAGAATGATGCATTTTATACACCACCAGTGCTAGGGGAAATTCAAAAATCAGTAACAGATTTGACATAGCTAGTTATTGGTTTCCACAATAATGAAGAGATGACAAGCAATTCTGTAAAAGAAATTAAAACTAATTTAAATTTGCTGTTTCCTCGCGAAAATTTGTGTTCTATCTACAGTTTATACCGGGTGGGGCAGAATTTTATTCCTTAATGGGAAAAGTCATGGGAAGTCAATGGGAAAATTTGCAAATGTTATTTCTGGGGGAACCCTGTGCACATTACCATTTGAATTTCCTTTGACCTTGTTAGCATTACTCAGATGAGCATACGTACATTTTTCATCGTTAGTTTGGTGAAAACAGTTGTTTTAGTCAAATTGTTCTCTGAATTTTACATAGGCCTTCTATTAACATGCCAAACAACGTTTCTTTGAAAAGTTATTCAGATCTGGTCATCAAATGCAATAAATCCAATTAAGCTTTCGTTGAAGGAGTGCGAAAGAAATTTGTGACTTTCAACCAAGCCCCTAGCTTTAGGCCATCAAAGATTGAAAACATTATCGATCTTTTTTACACTTCTGTACATCTGTAGGCCGATATACACTCGAACACAAGTAATCAGAGGTTAGCGAAAAAAGATTAGATTTAAAGGCTGTAAGGCTGCTGACTAACGGTTTCGTTTTTCTATAAATGCAATATATTCGAATGAATTATTTATCTGGAGACAGAAAAAGCGCAATCTATATTTTTAGCACCTTCAAGACGGAACATTTATTTCAAAATTGAAGATGTAAGCTCTTTCTTCTCGTACATTTCTTTTTATTTCTTGATGTCAGATTTTACGCAGCACTTGGATCGGTGTCAACATATTGTCTAGGTTTCAGTTTGCGGTATGATAATATAGTAGACCCATGCATTTTACACGACGACTTTGTCGTTTTGCAGTAGCTTTTTTGTACATGTATAATGGCTACCACGCTATAAATGTCTCATGAATATCTTCGCAATATCACAAAATCAAATGATTCTAGAGCCAGGCTAGCCGTGGATTTCAAAGCAAGAACTTGCCACAACAGGGTCTCATTTTATACAACATATAATGGAAAGACACGCGTTATATAATTATCTCTGACTTCCCTTAAGACACTCCCATATGCGGCAGTGTTAATTACTGATGGCGTCTAATCGATCGGAGCAGTCGTTATTAATTATCGGTTTTCCTTTCAAGTTCTCTTTCTTTTAAAGAAATCTTGAGTAACAATAGCGCCCTTGCAGCTTATGTGTCCACTCTTATTCTAACTTATGGCAACTATCGTCGCCTGGGAACTGTGACGTCCTCTACTTATGCGAGTCTATATGTACATGAATGTAGGCTACATATATACAAGTTATAGGAAGAAGAATATTCACATTTTGGAAATTTCACGTTCGGAATTTGTTTCTGGAGAACACATTTGAAATGTCTCAAATGCCAAAGCTGAGATAAAGATGACATTTTCGTGCAAAGATTCATAACGAATCATGTTCCAATGGGGCTTGCGTATACATGTACATGTACATGAACATTTATTTTCTGTACGCTGGACAATCGATACAGTGCACATGGACACACATGATGTCGTCGAAAGACCGCCCTGATAATGACGCTCAAGGTCTGGCATGACTGTGCGGACTATGGCAGATATTGGTCATGGGCGAAAAATAAAGCAATAGTGGAAGAATTATGATCCAAACCAGTTTTGAAGGAAGTATCGTAAAACAATAATGAAGAAAATCACGGTCATGATAGCCGACTTGGGATTACCTTGAGCCTGCTGATAGCAAGGTGGAAACCACAACCTCGAAACCATCCTATATCGCATGATCTTTATTATCTAAATGTGTGCAGATAGTGAAATCCCCATTGCTGGGCAGTGGTTAGTGCCTATGAGGGCAAATTGTCCACAGAATGTCCAAACGATATATGGTCTTTCGCCATTTCCCTTAGCGTTTGTCAACGGCTATTTTTGAGATTGCAGCCAAGGGAATTTGTTGTGTATGCTTTCTGATCTTAGTAAGACATGGTGAAAGACGAGTAGCAGTTGAAAGATTACCCACGAGTGTCAGTAATTCTGGAGTTGAGAAAGCAATGAGGTTTCTTGACAGGATTCATAGCGCCACCTGTCTGTGGGAATTGCTCGAATCCGAGAAAATCGAATACCAGAGAATCTTGGGATATGTAGATTGGCAAACCCGTTTTTGGGGGTCCTGATAATTAACTTATAGAGTGAACTTTAGTATATTCCCTGTTCCAGCATTGGGAACTATGAGAAATTAGGCTTTTCATAACGGTTCGCAGGCTGGCAGTGATTGCTTGGCGGTTAGGGGCAGCTAAATCAGAAATCACGTTGATAGATTAGGTTTGGTTAATTATGTTAGATCAAACACTTCTTGTGTACACGTACTAGACCAGTAAAACCTGCGAAACCTGGAATAGTCAGGGAAATTGCAATGACATGAAAAGGCCAGGGAAAATTGATTTACTTTTAAGAAGTCTGGCAAATTAAACAAATCATTATGCTAACCAATTTTTACATAGCTAGTAATTAGTTAGCATAAAAATGAAGAGATGATAAATAATTCTACAAAAGAAATTAAGAAAAACTAATCTAAATGTGTTTCCTCGTGAAGATTTGCGTTCTATCGCCTGTTTATGTATATTAAGCAATGACATGTCATATTTTTGCATTTTCAATGCCAAAGCGGCCAGGGAAATTTGTTTTAATGCCTGAAAAGTCAGGGAAGTTGAAAATGCCATCTCTGCGCGAACCCTGTAGACAAGTAGAGGTGAAATGTACAGTAAATATTATATGTAGTTTTATGTACATTTGGAGCAGGCACTACACCGAAGTTTATCCTTAAATGTACTTCGTCAATTAAATGGGCGCAACAATTAATATTACATTGGATGGAGTTGTTATAACTTGTGCTATTTTAAGTCTGATAATATGCGGAATATCTTGCAAGCAGTTGTTAGCGCCAAAATAAGCTTATAAAATTGGTAGTCATTTTATACTTGGATTGAACTACAGTATTTCCTTAAAGTCCAAGAAAATAAGCGCCGCCTTCAGGTACTTTATGTGAACCAAATACATGAAATAAGAATCTTTCCAAATTTTCCATTTTCCACAAGTTTGGACTACGTAACTCTAACAATTTTTGTAATGAAAGTGGGACTTTGTGATCGCCCTGTATAATGGAAGTAACTTCGTGTCTCACATCTTCCTTTATATGAGTCTTTCGATGGTTTTATTTTCCACAAGCTCAATAGATGCTCAGCTTTATTTCCCTAATGAACTAACTTCCTTTCAGCACGTACTTGTACATGAGCAATGGTGATCCATTTGCAATTTGAACAGCATTGGCCGGTCTTCTATGGAACTTCAATAAGTACGTTTTATTGGAATTCAATTGAAAGTCCTGAAACCTTAACATCTTCAGAAAGAATTTGTTCTTTGGGGTTAATCGATTTCCTCTAAAAGCCTGCTTGGAGCACATTCCCAATTAAATCGCACTTCCATCTCTAGGATAAATTAAAATAATTTTAATGGGCCTGTGGGGACCACTGCTTGTGTCATGGATCTTAATTAATCTCATGTGCATTGTGACCGAAAACGTATACTTGTTCAAACTTTTAGAAAACGAGCGTATATTCATTAACTCTGAATTACACGACGAACTGAGCATTCATTTCTTCATTATGTATTTTCACTTCTTTTTAATGAAGAAATCTTTCCTCTAGCTACACTGAATTGCTGTATTAAATTCGTATTGAGAAAATGAAAAAAATATCATAATTAATATATATATATATATATATGCAAATTAATAATAGGAGGGATTTAATTGTAAAAAACGCATTTTCGACTATATTAACTATATTAATTAAATTTTCCATTGCAGTTATATGTTCGTTCGGAAAATTTAACGTCGGTTTTTGCTAGTGATCGACCCTTTTAATGTGATTGAAATGCAGGAAAATTGGTCTGGAACAGCGGTTTTCGACATTAATTAAATAGGCTCCATCTAAAAAATTGTTTTCCAATTGCTAAATAAAACCATCCTTGATATACTCGATGATAATCATACAAATTAGTGTGGCCCTTAGTGGCAAATATAACCATTAAAATGGTTTACGTTAAGTTTCGGCATATAGGCTATGCGGTTTTTTCAAACTCGACCAAGACCATGTGTTTTGGCAATTGTTTTGCTGCTTTGTAATTAAACCTCCCTTTCCGGAAAATGACTCGTACATACTGTTTGGAATGGTTTTATGCAGACAGAAACTGACAGGAGAAACGGAACGAATATGAAATATTTGATTATAAAAGCATCACTAGTACCATGGCAGGTATATACAAATGCTCATACTATAGTGGAGACACGTCCTGTAGAGAGATTGAGTTTTCCATATACATGTACATGACGTTACATGTACGTCTAGATCCAGTAAACAAATTGATTTCGGATGTTGTCATACAGCTTGTGCTTTCTAGTCTTGCCAAATTACTTTGGGGAATGAGAGATTAACACATTTTTTCATTAGTGGGATAGAACGATTTTGTCAATATCAAGGGCAGCACAGCGTGATGGCGATTTCTGTATTGGAAGCTGATGTGGTTTTAATATGCATTTCTAGAAATTCGCAAAGACTATTTCAACTAAACTTCTTCAGCAGTGTCGGCTATGTTACATCTAACAACCCAACTAAACCTAACATGAACAGTAGTTGAATTACAAGTTCAATTTCATGTCCAATATAAAGGCTGGTCCAAAGAAACGGTAAACTTTAAATGATTAAAATAAAAAGTGAAAATCTTTGTGCAATTACATGTATTTCTATTTCTATCATATTAAAGGATATTAAATGCCATTTGCAAATGACCAAATAACCACATATTATTTAAAAACTTGCAGATGAATATGGGAAATTTCGTCTGCATTGTTACCAAGGCTATGACCAAGACTTGACTGGATGACGTCATTTAAGCTACATGGCATCAATGACATCACTGACGCCAATTAATAAAATTTGAGGAATGGAGTGGTTGGTGAACAACGTGCTCAAGCTTGGGGACGGTCATCATTTGTTAAATAAGATTTCACAGCAAAAGAACGTTGTTCACCATTCCATTGCTCTATTGACAAATTGAGAAATCCAATCGAATCCAATTCTCCATTGAAGTGAATGGAGGTTTCGCTTCGATCTCTAGAATGCAATATATAAATCAGTTTTCGATCCCCCATTCTAATAATAAGTTAATTTGTAAATGGCATTTAATATTCTTCAATGTGAGGTAGTTGAAAGAATTGTCCAAAAGGTTTTATTTTACCCGTTTAAAATTATCAGTTTCTTTGGGCCATCTTTTTCATGTAGCTGCCCCTAATCGCATGGCAAACTCTGCCACCCTACGAGCTGTTAGGAGAAGGCAATTTTTTATGCTAAATGTGCGCCAGAGATAAACCTAAAGTCAAAGAGCACACCCCTAAAGATTACCTGCAGAAATATCTAAAAATTAACAAATGTGTAAATTTTGGTGTGCGTGTATTTTGAAAAGGACATAATCCACCAAAACAGTCTTAGCAAATTTTGCAGTGCGTGTTGAGTCGAGTTTGTACCTAGATCTTTCTCCATTTGGAGAAATACGTGCAGCCTAATGTTCGCCTTGGTTAAGTAATTTGCTATTGGAATGCAGTAAAAACACCGGTTATTCCCCTAGCTTTTATTGCTTGGCCTAGCCAATTCTAGCTTTTCTATTAAATAATCTTTTCAAAGCCTACTGAGCGAATGATTGGTTTCAACTTCCACAAAGAAAGATGTTTAAAATTGTCCTCCGCGTGATGCAAGGTGCAATGTACGCTGCTTAGAAAAGTAATCAATTTTATGACCTAAAAAATGACGTTTAATTTATTGTGCCTGTGTCAGTTTATTGGAGGCGTCGGAGAAAACAAGATCGCAAGGAGTTAAGGAAATCGGAAAAAAATGCATACTCGCGATTTATGACTGCTACATTTCAATTATGACTTGATAGACATAACACATTGCGAAAGTAGGGGAGAATTCGACGTGATATTCAACCCTTTGGATTAATGGCTTCACTAAATGACGTTATGATTTGTATTTACTGTATATGAATGCGTATTGTGTGATAAACGCCTGCCTCTTACTGGAGAGTGAGTTGGGACGTTGATAATACTCCGCTTAATGTGATCACGGT
This sequence comes from Kryphioiulus occultus, assembly GCA_034687865.1. NCBI lineage: Eukaryota > Metazoa > Arthropoda > Diplopoda > Julida > Julidae > Kryphioiulus > Kryphioiulus occultus. The sequence goes on from JAQGAF010000195.1 coordinate 56,345, forward strand.
TAATGAAATCACCAAGTCCCGAACGATCGTATACAACTACACAGTAAACTCATTGCTTATTGCAATCAACAATTCGATTAATGTTATCATTTTCGTTCATGGAGGATTCTTATAAGATAAAGAATGAGAGTTTTGGAAGAAAATGTCTAAAATGATGTCCAATACATCTGCTATTAATATCAGAAATTTCGAAGAATATTCTTCCAAATTTACGACATTAATTGATGAGAATATTCCAATTGCAGCCCCGATACCTAAATCTGACACTTATCAGGCTGTCCATGAGTCAAACTTTGTGTGAATCATTCGACTATTGTTGTTAAAATAGCCTGGTTCCTATATGATCACATACTGTATAAGCGGTGTCCACTGTATATCGACTTAACTATTGAAACTATCGAGCGGAATTCGAGCGTTAGTTAGATTTGTTTGATTTTAGCCACCAAATGCTCTACTTCAAGAAATAAAATTTAATTCAGTGAATTAATTGAATTAGTCTTACTATTATATTTTTCTATCCTCAGTAATAGCACTTGGAAGCGAATTCATTAAGATGATTTGAACGTAAAGCTAATCATGGAACACGCTGTACATGCTCCATGTGTATTGGACTGTACATAAGTTGGCAAAAACTTAATTTGGAAAGCAATTTAATGTTTTGTAGTGGAAGTACAGCAGAGGAGCATGCATATTTAATAACGCGCACGTTTATTATACACGATATGAAAGTTTAATTTGCTTAATTAATTGACAATAACGAAATATCTTCAATATGGTCACGAGTTGGAAATGAGGTTTGCGTAAATATGGAGTATGGCAAACTAAGCAGTTAGTTCAATGTTTTCACATCCTGAAATTGATACCAAATTTTGATACGCCGTAACAATGTATCTAACAAATAAAGCATTCTGCAGGCCCTACTTGCATTAGTTTTTATTTGTGTCAAGAGAATTTGGCAATTACAACTACAACTTATTAGTGTTGTTAATCATTTAGCTACTGTACATTAACAATGTAATGTATTTTAGCAATTTGGTCTTTATTGCTGTGAGGCAAACTATTGTATTTTGCGAATTCTTTAATATCATAAAATTCGTTGACTTTCTTCAGTTTTAGTTTAATTATCACTGCTTTCATAGAAATGAATAGAGAATTCGCAGCAGACGACTTTAGCTTGAAAGTAAAAATATAAAAATATTTTTAACTCTGTTTATATTTTTAGCTATGAGAGGAAAAGGTGATGCATAAATTAATGCAACCTTTGATATCTGAATACATAACAGTGTAGGTTGAATCTTCAGTTCATATAGTGATTAAAGAAAATATTTTACTAGACGGCCTGTTGCTGTTTCATAAGCTTATTTACAATTAGCTTTTAAGGAATATCCCTCGATTGTAGTTTTATCGATTAATTTTTTATGTACATGGGAAAGTTTTGTCCACTTTTTGAAGTATCTTAATTGAATAGAATGCGCTTTCATACGCTTTCTGCACGATATTGCCTTGTTGATGCCATCACTCTGTTTACTTATCGTCCTTCTAACTAAGCAAATATAAATATTTTTACTCTTGCGGGAAACAACGGACTGGTAAATGCAATGGTTAAATCACTAGGGATTTGATTGATAGACTACTGTATTTAGAAAACTTTAAAGACATTAAGCGAATGATGCGAGTAAAGTTATTTCATTATTTAACTTTATTGCATTTTTATGGGTTTTCATGCAGTTTTTATGCAGTTTTAGTTAGCGGAGTTTTAGTACCAGAGCTGTATTCCGATGGTCATAGCCAACAAACGAATAGGAATTAAAACAAGCAATGTAATGAACATTTGCACACACACTCGAGAGAATCGTTGGTGGTTGTATTTCTTCATTTCTGTTGGCAATGTACAGTAGCCAAATAACCGTGAGGTATGTACAAAGAGTTATGAAAACGTACGTGTCGAATTTTGTCATTAACCAAGTTTCCTACATGTATATAACGGGGTGGCAAAAGTTCTCTCCAAAGAAATGATAAATTTCAAAACTTGGAATTTGTTTGCCACCCTGCCTCCGGATCATCAGTTACTAATGTCATAAGGTGCGAATAACACTGACCCTACATGTATATAGTGTTATCATCAAATTTATGCTGGATTTTAACTTAATTTCAGAAATGTCGATATTAAAACATGTTTTATAAAACAATTGCATGTATATTATACCGGTACCATTATTACATAATATACATGTACATGTATAATATTATATATTTTTTAATAATATACCTATCATATAATATAATAAATATATTATAAAGCAACATTATATTTTACTTACAAAGTACCCACCAAGAATAAAGGATACTATGAAACCCAGACGTTTAAAGTTGAAAACTTGTACTAGGTTTAATAGAAGTCGTCGTATTGACGCCTGCTTAAGAAGACGATACTAATAAAACTATTGTAACTGTATACACGTAAGGGTACATGTTTACGGTATGGTGCAGAAATTCGTACATTGTATATGCTTGTTAAATAAACATTTATATTGGCTATTGCGCACCTTTTCCACTTTTTTTGTACTAGACCAACTCCTATACATCTCAGAAACTTCGCTTAGATGTTAATGTTTTCGACAGGATTTATGGAACTCGAGATGGTTCTTAGCTGAGAAACTCGACCATTATTTCTCAATAAGTAGTATACCCTCTCTATAAACACCATCAGTAACGTGTTGGTTTTTCTATCGATTTGCTCACTAAAATATTCTGAGGTCAACCCACAGCCAGGCATTCTCACGACTCGAAAGACAAGCTTTCAAACGATGATCTATGGTAAAGGGAAATAGCTGAAGTTAATCACAGAAAGCTCTTTTATTTCGTAAACTCACTTTTTCAGTGTCTATATTTAACGTATACGTTCATATACACTGTATCAGGACTTACAGTATAACCTTTTTATTGCCATGCATTTTATTCGGGTCATCGACAATTAGCATTCAGTCTAGCATGTTGAGAAACTATTACAACAATCAATGTTTCAGTTTTATTGAGTATGGTAATGCTTTAAACATAGTTCATTTGTCAAGGGATTCTGTCCACGATACCTGAAAATGCACTTAACGTATAACTCGCAGCATACTAAGTGGGTCAACCGATGAACCGCAAATCGTACATTAGAGGATTGTTGGAAATATATGACCGAAATAAAATTCCGATGCCCGCTTATGACCACTTCATTATTAATTATAATACCATAATTTCAACCATTATTGGTATTTTATATACGTTATACATCAAGCATACTTTATTTATCAAAATGGACGAGTATTTAAATTGACTAATAACAGGATTTGCACAACATATACATGCCCTGATACTAAAGCTCGTTAACTCTAAACAGGCAACCACTGGTAGTTTCGGAGGTATGTGGAGCTGCCAACAAATAGGGGGTTACCATAATAAATGACTTGTTCACAAATACATGACTTGCAGTTTCAATTGAATCTAAGATTTATTTTGTTTACCGATTTCACATATGATATTGCACATATGTTGAGTGCTTCTTGTTCACATCTTTTGTGGGAAACCTTCGAAATTTTGTTCGGCAAACATACTGCGTTCGCTTATCGTGGATGCATTTCGTAGCGCTTATACCGCTTTTTAAAGTTTGTTTCCATTTACGAAAAAAATAATGCGATACCAGGTTGATGGATATTGTGATAGCATATTTTGAAGCGCTGAAGAAATTTATCTATTGCTTCTTAAATTTGTTCAATTACTGTAAACGTTTGCTTCAATTTGTTGCAATTTAATGAATCTCTATTTAAATAATTGTCGTTTTTCTTCTACGAATACAGCTCATTCGAATTATCGTGAAAAGATAAACTCGTTATTTATAGGGGCTCTATCAGATGCAATAATAAATAAAAAGAAAAATCTTTTTGGTTTATTTATCTAATTCATATTACGAAGTACCTTGATGCTACCAAGTAACGAGTAGCTTGGGTTGAAACATTTTGCAAAATAATACGTTTTATTGAGCGGAAAACACCGAACGAACTCGTGCCTGATATCAGTATACATCAATAATTTTCTTCTATCCATAGTTGCTTTATGCTTATAGAACCAGAACGTGATATGGTTCGTAATCTGAGCAACGCAATGTCAACCGTTATTGTTTCATCAAAGCAAGTTGGGTTTACCAATATTATCTTATGTGGGACGAGTTCCTTATTGCTTCATTCTTTCAAGATGTGTAATTCTGACTTAATATGAGGGAATAACTATAAGAATTAATCCTGATTCTATAATATATTATAAGCTAATGCACGTACGATGAGCAAAGCGGAATTTTATTGATCTGATTGTCATTAAAAGTTAAGAAACTCTAATTGTGGTTTCACAATTAATAATGCATGTCACATGAAACGTGTGTAATTATTGCAAAATAATTTCTGCTAAAATGATAACACTTTTCGAGATTACTACCACTACTTTGGAAACCCATGATGAAAATGATTTCCAATATTACCTGAGGTCATCACATGACATAATTCATAAACCTTTCATAATAATTAATATACATGTACGTTTTCGTGCATATCAAGCGTGTACTTTATTATTGTAAAAAATATCATTTTGAAGATGACGAAATAGCTAAGAAATCATGAGTGGGTTTGTCTACATTTTACTCAAATGTGATCGATCTTTTGCAATGTTTTCTCTTATATTGGTCCCACCTGATAACTTGAATAATTGACCATTTCTGTCAGGGAAAATGTGTTAGAGAATGTCAGGATATTCGTGCAAATTTGTGAAAATGTCAGGGAAGTCGAACAAATTTTAATCCAAAAGCAAAATTCGTTCTGAGATTTTTTTCCCATCAACTTAAACAAATGTGTGTGCAGGTCTTCAAAGCTTTCATTTTACAGTATTTATCTTATAATTTCTTTTGATATTGCAAGCCTGTTTCAAAAACGTGGCGGTAAAATTAATGCATGTGCATGAATAATAAAGAATACAGTTAATTCCACTTTTTAAGTTACATGCATCTATTTTCAACAATCAATTTGAAAGCCTTACAATGTCATGCGGTTAGACATTAGAAATTCCCTAAATCCTTCGTAATGCCCCTGAAAGATATGCTCGTATATGAAAACTTATTAGATTGCATTTCTCAGTCGTCGCCTAACATCAAAATCTTTATTAAAACGGTTGGTGTGCTTCCGATGAATATTTTGTTGAGAAAAAAAATATTCGTACGCAGAATTTCAATTTATTTTGACGCACATGGCTTCATCAAACGCGAATATACATGTACCATACTTGAGGCACTCAATATGGTACACTTATTTTGTGAGACGTACTGCGCAAACAGGGGTCTTTAACCTAAATTACATTATCGGTTTATCAACAAAATCATTTTCTCGACTTCACTCATTTTTACTATTGGCACCTTCATTACAGATACATGTAAAAGCAATTGCAGTCATATTTTCACACCCGATGTATTTATAAATTGAATTCGATAAAGTGCGACCAAGAAAGAATAACTTATCACATAGTCAAGTTGAATTGCTTGCACAATAATTGGAGAAGCTTACTTATAATTTTTGTGACAAGTATATAAAGGGTCTTGAAGCCGCTTAAGAAATTATCAACAGCGTCTCAGGCGCAAGCCATATGCGACTCGTCGTAGATGCGAAAACGAATGCGTAAACCTCTAATGATAGTCTCTCAGACTAGATAATTAAAAAAAAATTGAAACTATAATGTTTATACAAATGCTTTAAAGACATTCAGAATCCGCGACCTATGCCACTTTAATTCACAAAATGTGTTTTAAGAGAGAGTGCTTCATTATCACATTGAAGACAAAAACATAAGCTTCATGTGGTTTTTGTCTGCAAGGTGATATGGATTTAACACGATAGATCCATCCAATAGTTTCGAAAACTGATGCATATACACGGCACTTAAAACCTAAATTTCCAAACACCTCCTCTAACGCAAATTATTTGTGAGTCATTTTTTTTTAAATTTTGAATTTAATTATTTTTCCATGATATTAAATATTCTTATCGTCCATTCTTCAACTGTGCATACATAGTATAATATTTATATTTCAACTTTATTCATCGAGTAGAGTTCACGACACCTGTCCTTGCTAGCTTAATTCATTTTGTTGTTGTTATTTTCCTGTTTTTTTATTTACTTTGTGTTTAACCTAAACTCACGTAATAGTGCACTATCAGCTGTAGCTGCCCCTAACCATTAAGCAATCACTGCTAGCCTTCGAGTAGTTTGTAGAAGCTCACTATTTCGTAGCCTCCGTGTAAAATGTATGCAAAAAATCATTAGTTTCAATTCCAAATTCAATGCTTGTATGTGCACATTTGGAGCAGACACAATACTAAAGTTCACCCCGTATTTCTCTTTGCTTCCTCTCAATTTCGTGTTTGAAAATCAGACCATACAGAAACTTGCGTGAGGCGAACATTGATCGTAACATAAATTGCACCGCCCCACATTCTTTTCTCCTCCTGAGCCCATAATTTATTATCTGAGGTCATTCTTTTTAATGCTCGTCGAATTAAACAATCGATTCAACAATTGTGTGCATGCAGAGCGCCAGCCTTACGATATCACCTTTTGCCATTCAAAACGTAATAGCCTTCCCTAGATTCTTTCATCGCAATTCCCAAACGCCAAATTTCGAAGCTGGCGTTGCTCATGACTGATCTCATGACCCTGTATTTGTGCCGAAAGTTTGCTTTCTACCAGAACGAAAATAATAAACCACACCCATCATCCGCGGTGGGTCATCAGGTCCTCCGGTATTTATCAGCATGAACTTTCTGCACAACCAACAATTAAACTTCCAAAGGTCTCCCTGAGCGTGCATATCTAATCCGGTTTCTTACGTAGCCACAAATTATAATGCAGTTTAAGCTGACTGCTTATCGATTTGGAAATATGAAGCCTGTTTCATGTATCAGCAATTTCAGGCAACTCGTTCTGCTTTATCTTCCCAGTCTGCACGCCATAGTTGGACTGGAAACTTGTAATTCAGGGTTCCCACAGAAATTGGGAATCCTGGAAAAGACAGGGGAATTTTGAAATGTTTTCAAAAAAAAGCCAGGCGATTTCCGAACTTTTAATTATGGCGTCCATCATGGTGTACCATGGTTATGGACGAATTTGCCCTTTGCACAATGAAAGCAAACTCCAATATGGCAGACTTCTATTTGGCTTTATTATGTCGATATCAAAATTTACCAAATTGAAGTAAATTTCGAGCATCTGAGTGCTCCTAATTAGAAATCCAAATTATTAAAGTGAAATAATACAGGGTGGCATACCGTTCATGGAAGTCACGGGAAAGTCATGAAATTTACCTCAGGGTCATGTAATTTTTGCCGTTGATTTATTCATAAAATAAAAATGTTGGTTAAAATCCATCATTTGTCATTTAGTTTCGTAAAAAAGAATTCGCCTACGGCGTATTATTTGGCCAATAATTATGTCATCACTATAGTAAAGAATGTTGCTGAGAATGGCGCCTTAGTCTAATAAGCATTAGAACGTGTTTGAAGTCATGACAAAGTTATTGAAATGTCATGGAATTCGCCCCCAGTAGACGCCCTGTAATACTTTGATGTTGCGTAAATTCATTTATTATTCAAATTCAATAATTGTCGTCATGATCAAAGGCCATATTGATTAAAAACATTTATATTAAAGGGTGGCTTCTTTTCACTTTATATTGGTCGATGGGAAAACTCTAAAGGTCAGTGGAAAATGCATAAGTCAGGGGATTTAATGTCGCTGAAGCTGTGAAAACCCTGTAATTATACCTAAGAATTTGCGAAATACCCCTTAAAACTGCGAGTTTTCGATGTAGTAACTTAAGCTAAAATTCAATGCCAGACGTTTTTCTAAATACATTTTTACGAGAATCTGACTTCCTCTGGAATTACCTTTGGAAGTACATGTTGAAAACTGATCGACCTTCGTAACGTTCGCTTATAAGTGTAATGACGGTTTAATAAATATCACGGGGTATTTAATAAGTCTGGCACATCGCGCCAATAAACGGAGCACCTACTGTGACTTGCAAATAGAAGTGGATCGATAATTGATTCTCTAGGATCATCCAGACATCCTTGCAGAGAAATAGATGGTATACACATATGAGAGGAATATTTTGCCGTTATTTGGTGTGCGGATGGGGCTATTTTTCCAGAAAAAATGGGCAGTTATTGCCTTCTTAGTGTTTTCCTGCTTGGGTTCTGGTGAGCAATTTCCGTTTTCGATCAAGTGTGGCTGAATACAGTATATGGCGAATATTGAATGTACATGTAGATCGTTATAGCAAAGAGTTAGTAACATGCTTAGTAACAACCATCCTTATCGTTGATAACCCCAAGGCAGATAGTGTATACAGCAACAACATTTGACCATGTCTTGCGATGGATCTGTTCGACTTGTATCTACTGTATTAAGGTAATTCTGCCATTGGGTAATGAACTAGAAAATATCAGTGCATTGTCGATATTTTGCGTCCGACCCATCTACATGTAGCTGTGCATCACTAAATTGTATTTGAAAAACGTAAGAAATACAAATTATTGCGAAAATGCAATTAAACAGGGTTTCACTGGATCTGGAAAACTTGGTAAAGTCAGGGAAAATTGACTTAATTTTAAATGTTAGGGAAATTCAACAAATCAAAAATAGATTTTGCATAGCTAGTTATTAGTTAGCAGAGAAAACCAAGAGATGATTTCTTCTGTAAAAGAAAGTATGAAATCTAATCTAAATTTTCTGCTTCCTTGTGAAAATTTGTCTTTTATCTCCTGTTTATATACAATTAGCATTCCGTACATTGGTATGTGATATTTTTGCGTTTTCAATTGCCTGGGGCCATGGTCAATGAAATTTCTTTTAAAACCTGGAAAAGTGAAGGAAACGTCAGGGAAGTTGAAAATGTCATTTCTGGAGGAATCCTGTGACAACTCTGCCGTTTTTGAACTACCACTATTAATATTACGTGTTAGTGATTGTTTAATTTGAGCTACATTGAGGTACACCTGTAAATTTGACCGGTGATTGGCATTTTACATCATCTTGAAAAAATGCATTTTGAGTTTTGGAATTTAGCGCCTCTTTAAATTGGAATCTGACGTTACTGTGGTATGGTATATAAATACTGCATGTGAATTGAAATATCGACTGTGCGAAAAAGCTCAACATTTGAGCAGCAAAACATCTGAAATAATTAAGCGGAAGCACCTCCTAGGGGTCTAACAGTAATTTCGGATAAGCTTTGGTATAATAGTCATGGCTCATATGCGAACATACTATTTATATTTCAACTCTACTAGTTTTATTTGCAAGATGAATGACACCTAAACTAACGTAAAAATGTAATTTTTATTTAGCTGCCCCTAACCGCCAGGTAATCACTGCGAACCTACAAACAGTTAGGCGAAGCCCACTTTCATATTGGAAATGAAGTTGGGAGCCATAAGTTCTAAAAGTTCTTCTGTTAGAACTTGTACTGTATGTACTCTTGGGCGCTATTGAAAACCGCAACGTTGGGCAGCAATACCGGAATGATAGCAATGATGTGAATCTATAAATCAATATCAATGCATGAGCTATTTCCCATGCATCTAACATTATTGCGTTTCGATGAAACCTATCTTTAATACGAAGGTTTTCCAGTATTTAACTTGTACAACTCAGAGATTGTCATACACGTGCGGAGACATGTCACTTGGAAACGTGCCACTCAGGGAAGATTAGATGTTGTTAAAGGACCCTCATAAACATTTCTGCCCAGGGGGTCAACATCGCCAAAGAAAGTTCATTCCGTGAATGTTGTAACAAGTGCAACCTGACAAGGACTTTAATATGGAAGACTGTTTGTATATTTCCACTCGATGGTGCACTCACAAAGTCTGCGGGCTGTACATACTTTACCACGGAATGTACATGTACTGTAGGTGTACATGTATGCAATATGCCGAATTGTTAGTAAGGAATTCAGTATTTTCTGCAGAGACGAAATAATGTTTCATTAAAGCAATCACGTTGCATTCTTGACGAAACAATGTCATGTGAAGCATGGCACAATTGTGCTTAACATTTCTCGACCAAAATTGCGTTTATCGACTTAAAACAACGACATTCAATCTCGTTGGCACTTGTGTGATTCTTTTAGCTTATGAGGACCAAACATGAGCAGGTGGCGTACAATTTAGATTCAACAACGAAAATTTGCATTTGTTTAAAAATATTCACCATCCTTACTTTACAGCCAGAATTCAAATAAATGTTTTTAATTTTAACATGTGCAAATGTGTTGTGCTCACACACAATAGCTTCATCAGGTGCAACTGTGATAATTTTAAAATTGAAAATCAAAAGCCATAAAACAAATTCAAAAAATTGTAACATATTGGTTTCTATTTGCTTTAAGGATTGTGTTTTTCAATTTTTAAATTGTCAAGAGTTGCTTTTGGCGAAGCTCGTGTGTATGAACGAAACGTTGTGTTGTGAATAAATAATTACAGAATTTTGTTCACAAGTAAAAATTTGAGAAAATATAATGTGGAAAATTTTCAAGGCTCGCCTATACCTAGGGTCTATCCAGGGTTCACACAGACATGAAAAACCTGGAAACCCGGAAAAATCAGTGAAAATTAATTTACTCTGAAAATGTCAGGGAAATTTAACAAGTCAATAATAAATTTTGCATATCTAGTTATTGGTTAGCACACAAATCAAGAGAGAATTCTGTAAAAGAAATTAAAAAAAATTGCTGTTTCCTTGTGAAATTTTATGGTCTGTCTCCAGTTTACATACCGTATAATAATAAATATTGCATTCCTTACATTGGCATGCCAGCGTGGTCAGGGAAATTTGTTTTAAAATCTGGAAAAGTCAGGAAATTTGAAAATGTCATCTCTGAGGGAATCCTGCTATCGTTCTTTAAAAAATATGAAAAAAAAATGAAGCAAAATTGACTTACATGTAAATCCATAACTTAATTGTAACCGGTATTTCAAAATACCTTTCTCATACATTTGCCAACAGCTGGCGCTTTAGGTCATGAATACGTGTATGCACGTGTAAACACGTGGTGTGTGCAGCAAATGAATAATATAGTACCATATGTTAGCCCATTGAAATTTTCACGTTCGTAGAATAAATGTACATGCACTTACATGGAACAATCTGACCTTGAATCAACCACAACTTTTGGTTGAATGGGATTGAACTCGTACATGTACGTTGCTCTAAGGTCGACCTGACGTATGGTACACATGAGGTTTTCTTGCTTTTAATACATTTGAAGCATTGCTGCTCAATTCCTATTCTTATTGAATAATATGGAAAAATTCGGGCCAAATGCATAATTCAAGTGGTAACTTCATACATACTTTGTGTGCAGTATCTTCCATGCGAATGCTGTGTTAGCAACGATAGTTTCCTTATCTCGTCATCCTCTAGAGGATTCACTGTAAGCCTGGTCCATAGCTATTGTATTGCTCGAATAATAACTTTCTGTGAGAAGTTCTTGAATACGTTTATAATACCCTGCTTTATTCCAATGTTGTTTTCGACTTTTGCCCCCGCGGCTAGTTGGTGAATAGTCATAACTCATGGAAAATTCAGAATGAGCTATTTTTTGTGTGCCTTATTTGCTGTACAATATTGTGTTTTCGGTCAACAACTTTTCATAGCAAGAATTGCGTACGATTTGCTTTTGCCTCATTGATTGCTCGAGTACTCGATGTTTATCTCAATCATTATAATGACTGGGATGGACTTTTGATGTGATGCAATCTCCCTTGACCAACTTGACTTCGTGTTGCTATAGAGTTGTCAGAAAGTATGAAACCACGCAAGCAAACTCTTTAGGATGAACATATCAAGTGGTATTTATACTTTGACACGTCTACCGTTATTAACGTCTTGTGAGATTGGAGATTGCAGATTTGAACATTATATGGAAGAACTGTGGACGTCGTGTTCATCGTACAGAATTGGTTTCATAATGTAAAATAAAACTGCAGGAATGTTCGTGTAACATTTTCCAAAATTAATTCTTCTTAGAAATGCTTGTCTGAACCCCTGCAAATGACTCCTATTAAGTAGC